>MU729135.1:0-13939 GCA_026770625.1 Nicotiana glauca
TCTTACTCTCTCTAGAATTGCTCAGATGAATGTTCAAAATGAGCTAGAACACCGGTTATATCGATATGGAAGTCGAGTTAAAAATTAGATAATTGGAGCCCCGAGTCAACTATGCGGTCGCATCTGCGATCGCAGAGTAAACATGCGATCCGCATAATGGACTGCAGAATGCTCCCCAAAAACTAAACATTCTGACTCAGTATGCGGTAATAATGCGGTCCACATTCATGTTCTGCGGTCGCAAAGTGCACCGCAGAACTGCCCTTCGCAATTTCAAAGGAAAATATGCGACGACTTATGCGGTCCGCATTTTTGATTATGCGACCGCATTTCGACCGCATTTCTGACTTCAATTTTATCCAACATTCTGCCTCACTCTACGGCAGGTATGCGGTCTGCATTTCAATTATGGACCGCATTCTGGACCGTATTTCTCGCATTTATTCTGGAAACTTATTCTTAACTTTTTAATACATCATTCAATCCAAAAGGTCCGCGCCGCGGCGATCTTGCGAGCCGCAAATCATATTTACTAATTTCTAACACACGATTTTAACTTGGCACCACGAAATCCGGGTTTTTGAGTAGGGATTTCGCGGGGCCTTACAGACCCTGTAGCAGTACGTTCCCCATGGTGTGATGGATGTCGTCTTTTCTGCATCTTCCTCATCCATTAAGATCCGGTGATAGCCCGCATAACAATCCACAAAAGAACCAATCTCATATTTTGCACAATTATCAATCAATATGTGGATGTTTGGCAGCGGAAAGTTATCCTTTGGACTTGCCTTGTTGAGATCACGGTAATCACACATACCTTGGTCTTACCATCCTTCTTCGGCATAGGTACAATGTTGGCTGACCATGTGGGATACCGCGTGACCCGAATGACTTTTGCATCAAACTGCTTGGTGACCTCTTCTTTGATCTTTACACTCATATCAGTTTTGAATTTCCTCAGCTTCTGCTTGACAGGGGGAATGCCGGGTCAGTGGGCAATTTGTGAACCACCAAGTCAGTGCTTAGACCCGGCATGTCATCGTATGACCATGCAAAAACATCTTTGTATTCGAACAATGTCTTAATTATCTCCTCTATAAGTTGTGGTTCAAGATGGACACTTATTTTGGTTTCCCAGACATTATCTTGATCCACTAAGTTGATTGCTTATGCATCATTCAGGTTAGGTTTGGGTTTTTCTTCAAAATGGCTTAATTCTTTATTGATCTCTTCAAAGGCCTCATCATCATCATACTCCACTTCATCATCACACTCAATTTCTCGTATTATTATTTCAGAATTAGTTTGGCATTTAAGATTGGGATGGATATTCCTCATGCATGTCATGTCACTGAAACCAGCATAAAAAGGATTGCACAAGAAAGAAAAGAAAAACAAAAATAAAAACTATCAGGAATGAAAAAGAAGGGAAATTGCATTTTATTGAAATTTAAAGATAACTAGGTTTAACATATCCAAACGGACGTAATATAGAATCTAAATTACAACCCTGGAAATAATCCAGATTAAACTGAAAGAAAATCAAAGCCGACTACCAAGACTCCCTCTGAGTAGGAAGAGGAGTAGCTTCCCAATTGTTGATCTTTGCACTAGGCCCCATAAATTGCACATACGCCTTGCTCGATCCCTTTCCAGCTTCCACCATATTCACATTGTCGAACAACTTTTCCAACCTTTCAAGGAACTCCTTATCAGGACCAACCATAGAGCTGGCCATTGTTTTTACTAGGCGCTTCTTGGTACCAGTCCTAACAAATGATCGAGAGAGACATAGGACAGGCTTTGGAAGAACCCATACCCTCTGTTTCAACTTCCTGGCTCGCCTTATGTCTGTAGCTGTAGGCTTGAACCCCAAACCAAAGGTATCCAAGTTCTTGGGGAGAGACACCAATTGTACGATACCTTGCAGAGACGCACCCAAACCCTTGCCAGGTACAAAACCATTCTTCAATATTTCAGAGGCTACTATGACTAATGCGGCTTTCGAAACTGGAACACATTCCCCTTCTAGGATTTTTTCGACTGACACTGTGTCAAAAACCTGATAGACCCACGGCCCCTTGTCGTCTTCAACTTCAATGAAAGGTATAATGGCATCATTCTGGGCACACAAACTATCCTCGTTGTGCACCACAATTTCCTGTCTATCCCATTCAAATTTAACCATCTGGTGCAAGGTAGATGGCACTGCCTTGGCAGCATGAATCCAGGGTCGGTCTAGTAAAAGGTTGTAAGAAACCGCCACATCTAGCACCTGGAATTCTATAGTAAATCCAACTAGCCATATTGTCAGATCTAGCTCTATGTCCCCGACTGAATCTTTTCCTCCACCGTCGAACCCCCGAACACAAATAATGTTCTTGTAAATTCTTTCATTGTCCACTTTCAATTTGTCCAGGGTAGAGAGAGGGCAAATGTTTGCGCTGGACCCATTATCAATTAGTACCCGTGTAACCACAGATTCCTCACACTTCACCGTAAGATAAAGGACTCTATTATGCTCAGTACCCTCCATGGGCAATTCATCATCATAAAAAGTGACTCTGTTTACCTCAAAAATCTTGTTTGCTATCTTTTCCGGATAGTTTAAAGAAATCTTGTCAGGAATGTGGGCCTCATTTAAGCTTTTCATCAACGCCCGATGGTGCTCTTCCGAATGGATTAACAATGAGAACAATGATATCTGAGAAGAGGTCTTCCTCAGAATAGTCCTGCACCTTCATCTTCCTTAAGAACTCTTTCGCTTCTTCTTCGGTCACCGCTTTCTTCACTAACACTGGGTTATCTTTGGAGGTTTTGGCTTTTCTTAACTCGTCGGGGGCAAAGCATCTCCCCGAGCGAGTCAAACAATGGGTCTTACGAACTTCTTCTTTAACCTCTTTCCCTTTGTAAGTCACTGTCATTCGGCCATAATTCCAAAGAACGACCTTGCTGTTGACTATTGGTAGCTGAGTTACTGGTTTGATGATGACCGGCTCTATGCGAACACCTTCCACAACCACAAAAGGCTTTTTTACTGCCTCTGGTACCACTACTTTTACTTTTCCCTATTTCACTGCAACCTTGCTTGAGGACTCCTTCTCAACTATCACAACTGGTTTACTGTCTGTCCCTTTCAACTTGATCAATGACTTCCCACTAGTTGACTTTTCACTCGGCCTGACTTCACTGTACTTGATAATCATTACAGTTTGTGAGGGCTTCTTAGGCTCTCCTCCTTTATGCACTATCTCAATCATATTGGTCTCATGATAGGCCGGCAACAGATTATAGTTGATATTTGGCACTTCCGGGGCTTGAACCTCGATCCGATGGGTATCAATGAGCTCTTGAATAACTGTTTTTAATTTCCAGTGATTAAGATTTCTCAGAGGGGGATTTGGCAACTTAGGCTCAATCGGATTCAACATACCCAACTGTCTCAACCTGTGGAATAGACTAGTATATGATCATTCCAATGGAGTGAAAGTCTTCTGCTTCTGCAACCTCTCATTCTTGAAGGCCTGATTTGGTCGGAAACATGTTCCAGGGGGATTTCTGTAGGCTCTTGGGGGTGGATAGGTATTTTGTGGAGCTGAGTAGGTATTCTGTGGGGTTGGTGCACGCCATTGTGTGTGGGCATGAAGATGAGTGTATG
Source organism: Nicotiana glauca (assembly GCA_026770625.1). Classification (NCBI taxonomy): domain Eukaryota; kingdom Viridiplantae; phylum Streptophyta; class Magnoliopsida; order Solanales; family Solanaceae; genus Nicotiana; species Nicotiana glauca. The sequence continues at coordinate 3,659 of MU729135.1, forward strand.
TTTGAGCATGGTGGACAGAGAAGTGGGAATCTGGCGGTAGGTAGTAGGGTTGTGGTGGGCTATACGGAGTGTGGGGTTAAGTTTGAGGGTGGGATCAAGGCTGGTTATAGTAAGGTAATGGGCCCGTGGACCAAGCTCTTGACTCAATCATTGCAACGTCCTCTTTCTTCTTCTTTCCCAATACACCCAGTGCCACTTTTAATGGCCTGGGTGGTCACTTTAATTGCTGAATAACTCATGATTTTGTTGGACTTGAGTCCTTCCACTGACACCAATTGACCGAAATAAGTGGGCTCTAAGGCCTGCAAGAAATAATCAACCATTTCACTTTCTTTCATCGGAGGATCAACCCTCGTTGCTCGCTCTCTCCAATGGAAGACATATTCTCGGAAACTCTCCCCGCGCTTTTCTCAATTTTTGTCAACGACAGACAGTGTGGGACAATTTCAAGATTATACTAAAAATGGTAGGCGAATGCTTGGGCCAGATCTTCCCATGTGTACCATCGACCATGATCTTTTCGGGTGTACCATTCCAAAGCTGAGCCACTTAAACTTTGACTAAAATACGCCATCAGTAATTCATCTCTTCCACCTGCTCCTTTCATCTTGCTATAAAAATCTTTCAGGTGTGCCACTGGATCACCATGCCCGTCGTACAAGTCAAACTTGGGCATTTCGAACCCTGCTGGTAGTTGAACATCTGGGAACTTACATAGGTCTTTATATGCACATTTACTTGACCACTTAGCCTCTGCATATTCCTGAAAGATTTCTCCAAGCTTTTGACTTTCCTAATCATCTCTTCCTACTCAAAATTCTTAGGAGGCTTCTCAGTCTCTACTGAGAGATCAAAATGAGGAGTGTAAGAACGTGGTTGGCACTTTGAAGGTAGGTTCTGGGGGTAATAATGATTTTCGTGAGTCTGGAACAGAGGCTCACTGGAAGATCAGTGTAATGCAGCAGGTGGAGGTGCCACAAAAACAGGAGTGGTTGGTGGAGGAGGGTATGGGACTTTTTTGGGTTGTGGAGCTGATGGTGTTTGGGAGGTGGTGCCATAGCATTGTTGGTAGCTGGGAAAGGCTGGAGATGAATTCACAGTGGGAGGCTCCTGAGGTTGGGCCAGTGGTGGGATATAAGCAGGGTTGGCAGGATAAACCGATGGTGGATGCCCCTTTGACCAGGCTTGGTACATTTCGGCCATTTGTTTCTTTAGCTTATGAATATCTTCTTTCATCTCATTAACATCCAATTCATCCACCTCTCTTGACGGATCGACAATACTCGCCTCTAGTTCTTGGTTGGCCATGTTCAGCTTGTCCTTGGACTGGGTGGTGTAGGAGTGAGGTGCCAGAATGCCAATCAACTAACCACCTGCCTGAACTCAATACATCAATAACAACCTTGTTAGTGATTAGGGCGTTAACATATTGGCAACCGCACATTTCGGGGCATGAATTCACCTAAGCAGTTAACTGTTTCTATTATGCCTTTGATCAGTTGCATGCGTCATCCCGACTTTCCTTATTTCTACTTGCAACTTCTTTTATTTCCTTTTATCTATCTTTTCTTTCCTTTGCTTTATTTTTTTTTTATTTTCTCATTTCTCCCTCTTTTTTCCATTTTTCCTTCTCTAGGTTTCTTATTTTCTCTCTTTTCTTTTCTTTTCTTTTCCTGTCTTTTTTTCTTTTTTTTTGGTTACGGTCGAATCCTATGGAGATTGCCTACGTATCATGACCCCACATGAATCAGACCAAGCATAGTTCTTGAGGATATAAATGAAAAATAAATAACAAAATATTTTGGGATTTTCAATTTTTCATAAAAAAAATCAATTCTTTGATTACAAAAACTGACAAACTCAAAAGAAACTAACAGATCTGAAAAGATGAACATACGGACTCAAAAGGACGAACAAACTCAAAACAAAATGACAAACTTTAACAGCAAGAAAGTACAAACTCAAGCAAAGATCACGCATACATTAATTCCTTGAATGCTCTTGGGGCCCGTGGGGCATCATTTGGCCTCGCCGCGGGCCTATATGCAAGATTCCCTTGGAGCCTCTAAAAATCGCTCATGATTTATCAGACAATTGTCATCACCGCCGCAAAGATAGTGGTGCGGGTCATATCCTCACATGCTTGGCACTTTACAACAATATAATCGGCAATGGCCTTGACCATCTCTCTGATCCTACCCTTCTCCTGAAGCAGATGCCCGACCTGCCGATTACGAGCTTCTAACACCTGAGTGTCATGGAGGTGTTGGTTTTGCAACTGTTGCACTTCCTCCTCCATCTGAGCCATCAATTCATAATAGTGTTCCCTTTCAATTTTAAAATCCTTGGCTTGCTTGATCATTTTTTTCTCGACGGTGATGACCCTTTTATTTAACCCCGCAACCTCATTATCGTATTGCTATTTTAACTGCCTAACCAGGCATGCTCATTCTTCCGCATTCTTAGCCAAGTATGTTCGAGCCCTGGCCAGTTCATCCTCTGCTTTGTTCAAAGCAAAACCATAATCATCCATTTTTTGCCTAAGGTTCTTCATAAGCTTTTCATCCTTTACACTTCTGGCAGGATTTTCGGCTGCTATTTTCATTTCTCGAATTTGAGCTCGAAGGTCTTCATTTTCTTTGGCTAACTTCTTCTTTTCACCCTCATCGGCTACGGCTTGCAAACTATTTTGAAACTGAAGGTCCCTGACCTGCTTTTCCAGCTCTCCTATTTTGGCCTTGTATTCATTCTCCTTGGCTAACCAAGCCCACTGTTCTTGTGATGACTCAACAAAATCCTGAAGGTGGCGTCTTTTGGCCGGCCTCCCAAATGCAATTTCCCTTCTATACCAAGCATGGTACCCTGGTGAAACTTCTCCTTTGGATCAATCCCGTACACAGGTATTTGCCGCCAAGTATACACTCACTCCAAATCTGGCGGACTGCTGCTTCAGGAAACTAGCCATCAGGACCAATCTCGACTACTTGGGCACTAAGATCTTCATCTTTTGGCACTGTTTGGCATCACCCAAGGTATCTCAAAACCCGATATGAGGCATAAGGTTGGATGCTCCTGAGACCCATCAAGAGGAAGTCAGACGCGGTAGCTGGCATATATACGATCTCATCCACAGGCAACCATCCAAACGTCTACTCTATTTGACTGGCAGTGATGGAACGGAGGTGTGATATCCATCGTGTGATCCCTTATGGCAAGATGATCCCATCAATCCTTGTATAAAATTCCTTTATGCAGGTTTTTTCTGTTGACCCATACCTCATGAATTGAGGACGATGTCATAGGTGTTCAATCATCCACATTTGCAGCAACAAGTTGCACCCCTCAAAGAAGTCTCCTCAGACTTTGTAGGCTGTGATATCGCGGAAGATTTCAGCTACTAGCATGGGTGCAAGGGTGTTTTTGGCTTTAGTAAGTAAAGTGCTGACAACCCCAACTATTCTTATGTCGATATTTCCATCTTTCCTAGGGAACACCAGAAGTCCCAATAAGACCACCATGAAATCAAAACACCTATGTTCCTCCCATTTGAGGCGGTTCCCTTTGCTACATATTTTGTTTTCTGGATTGTTGAAACCTCCTATGTGGCCGTATCTCGGGTATATATATTGTGGAGTACAAAAACTAGCTGCCAAATCTGGGTTGTGGACCCCCTGATTATCTTTAATGAATTTAGGAATCTGTGCACGGCTACGGTTCTCGGAGCAACCAGGTACTTGTATCTTAGAGGAAGCGCTCCCAATATACCCGGTTATTTCTTCAAAAGTTGGGGTGAGTTCAAAATCTGAAAAATAGAACACGTTGTGTGCCGGGTCCCAAAATGTAACCAATTCATTTATGAGGTCTCCCCTGGGCCTAATCTTCAACAACCCGGTAAGACCTCCCAAATATTATTTGACCTTGTCTTGCCCTTCTTTACCCAGATCATCCTACCATATATGCAACTCCAAGGGGATTTTGTTCATGATTGAGAAACGTTCATTTTGAATTGTGCTCATCCTGCACATTTATTAAGGTGATTAAAAGAAAACTATGTCTCATTTTGACTTAAGGGAAACAACACCAATTTTCATAAAGTTTATTTCAAACTAATACCCAGTTTTTGCAAATACGGCCTTTCAGCACTTCAGGGAGGAAGATTTTAAGGTTGTGCTAGCTAACTAACCCAAATTAAATTTAAAATGACCAAAGGTGGCTAGTCTTGCAAAAAACAGCCTTCCTGCGCCCTTTTAGGGACATTCGACTATATGCGACAAGAATGGCATCACCTTACTTATTTACCATGAAAAAATAAAATTTTGTTCTTTTTGGGCTAATTTTGCAAAAGGAAAGTTGGACCCGATGGGGGTTGCCTACATATCCCACGCCTTGTGAGAATCAAACTGGCGTAGTTCGGGCAAATAAAACAAAACCAACTATTTTTTGAAAACAAAACCTTTTCCTCTTTGTTTTTTTTTCATTTTCTCAAAAATTTGGTAGCGTTTCAGTACCATCTGGACATTGATTTTTCTCTTTCAAAATAGGTTATTACCCCTCTTAGCCCTCACGTTGCTATTTTACTTTCCAAACTCCCCCTTTTTATTCAAAAAGCCGGTTAGCATGCAAATCCAATGTAGATAAATGCACAAAATAGGATGCATCAGGACGGTCTGTTATTTTGGGTACACCTGTCCTAGACGGACCCAACCCCTATGCTGAGTCCCCTAAGCCAAATGCACATAATGCAAACAAGCGTTCCTCCTAGGGATCCGGTATGAGGCTGAGTTATTCTATGTTCAAAACCTGGGTATATGTTCTAGATTGTGTACCCGAGCAGACAACTCGAGTTGAGGAGGGGGCTACGTATCGGGAATAAAAAGGTCATCCAGCTTAGTAACTTGTCCGAGCCTCTTTCTTATTTTAAGGTATGACACTAACAGAATAGGGAGTCTCGACCAGCGAGCACATCCCCAAAGATGAGAAGAGAAGGGTTTCGTAGTAGTCTATATACAGTTCAGATAATATCAAAGCGGTAAAAGCAACATTTAACACATTAGGCACAAACATGTAATAGAATCAGATAATAATTAAAGCCAAATATAACAATTCATCTAAGCTCGAATTCTTGAACCCTGAACCAGAAGTTCTGGGTTCTTGTCCCCAGCAGAGTCGCTAGAGCTGTCACACCTCATTTTTTACTACACCCCCGGAGGGTATAATAAAGAAAGTTTTTCAATTAAAGGGCAATCGAAATGGGATTTATTTATTTAAGAATTCAAAATCGCCACTTGGGAGATTTATGGTGTTCCAAGTCACCAGTTATTTATTTAAGAATTCAAAATCGCCACTTGGGAGATTTATGGTGTCCCAAGTCACCGGTTCAAATTCCGAATCAAGGAAATTGTTAACTCTGTATTACAGTCCGCAAACTAGAAATCCGGGTAAGGAATTCAGTTAATCAGGGAGAAGGTGTTAGGCATTTCCGAGTTCCGTGGTTCTAGCACGGTCACTCAACTGTTGTAAATGGCCTATTATCTGATTTCAGAACATGTTTTAACGTATGTGCAATTTTAACATTATGGTCGCTTTTATTCAATTATATCTTTTTAGGAAGGTTTCAACGTTATTTTAAACATGTCTTGAACCACGTCACATAAATGCACCCACAGTCGCAACACATTTTATCTAATGTTGAGATTTGGATTTGGGTCACATAAATGCGCACCCGAGTTTAGGAAGGTACGTTATTAAATTAACGCACCTAAAAGCAACTACGCATTGTTAACTTTGCGAGGGACATGGGAATTTGCTACATGGCATGCCCCGAATTCTAAGGTTAAGTTAAAATTAATTTAAATGAGGGCCACGAAATTGTCATTTTTGTTCGACATGGCGCACCCCAAATTATTTTACTTAGAAGGTCTCTAAACTAATTAAAGTTTCTCTAAATGGCTTACAAGAAGATGTTAATTATTTAAAGCGAATGGGCTTCTATTAAGCTCCCAAACAAACTAACGATTAAAAGAAAAAAAAAAGAAGGCTGCCTAGTTTGGGCCCACCGTGAACCCAACAACATGATATGGTTGTTCAATTAATAATTCCTAAGTCCACTTGCACTGGCCCAATTTTTAAGGCTGGTAATTTCAATCCAAGTGGAATTATGGTCCAAAGTCCACGAAACAGCCCAGATCACAAGCCAGGCGCCCCTATGCATACAAAGAGTACAATGGGCACGTTTGAGGCCCAAATGAATGAGTGCCACAATACAGCACTACACCTTTAGAATTATTGGGCCACACGCTACAGCCCAAACTTGTGATCCAACAAACACTGATAATTATATCCACAAAGCTTCAAAATATTTCCAGAAAAAAATAATACTAACATTAACTATCCTTAAGCTTGATCAAATATGTTCTAACTTTTAAACAAGAGCAAGCACGATTTCAGTAATAGCCAAAACTAACATAGATTCCAATCGAAAGTTTAACAATCGAACCTGTACTTATAATTTCAGTACATGAATCAGCAATAAACATCAAAACATATACTAGCTTCAAATTTGACTGAAACAAACATAGACATGCATGAATCAATTAAATCCCATAGTTCCAAAAATCCCTATTCCAAACATGTTGCACCCAGTATCAGTACTAAAACTTCTTCATATCAAATACTAATTTCAAACTAAAAAAAAAAACAAACCAACTAAGACATTCAGATAGTCAATCCTTATAACATATTTGACAGTCCATTTACACACGAGTTTTCATTTACTATTACCGAACCCTGAATCTGAACATCTATTCTACAATATCAATAAATTTAAATCATAGAGATTGAGCAATTAAACCAATACAAGGAAACTAAGCTACTATAAATTAGGGTAAACCAAAGAACTATAGTAACAGAATTCGTCACAGTGCAGCTGGAGCTAATACATCCACTTGAATTCAAACTTATGGAATTGGACCTTTACATAGATTCAATCAGGTTCAGACTTGTAACAAGGCATTAATTAACAACAATTCAAGGAAAAATACCTGGAAATAAGAGTGGAAAGGGGTCAGATTCATCAGTAATTTGACAGCCAAAACAACCAGTAAAATCAGCTTCAAAAAGGCAATGATGTGCAGCAATCGAGTTCAATTAGCCCAGCAAACTTTAAGATGATTTTGCAAGCAACTTCAAACCATTTTTTATGCTCAGATGTGACAGAATGATTTCAGGAATTTGAAAAGAGCTCAAAATCACTGAAGATCTAATGAAACAGTAAAATTGTATTTCTGTGTATGTATTAGAGTGTTCCCCGCTGCCTAGAATGAAAAGGAAAAGGTCTTTATATAGGCATGCTTAATGCAGCCTTGGCCTGATTATCCAATCCCCTTTTTACCCCTCTTTTCGATTATTTTACTCTTTTTACCCCACTAAAATATCTAAAAATCCCTGCTCCCTAACAAACTAGTGCTCATCTTATCCTCTAGAGGCTTCCTCTTAAGAGAAATGATTTTTTCACAATCTAAAATCCCTGAATTAACCTTTTCCCAACCAGTTATTACTACCCCTACCATTTCCTTTAAGACCCCTAAAGTTTCTAGACTGACAGTTGACTCCCCTATAGATTTCTTGAAGTGTGACAAACAGGACTACTCAAATGCAAAAGCTTCAAACATATCAAAAGATGAAATTCTTAATAGAAATGCAGTACATTTGACAATTCAAAGCGAACCAAGCATGAATCAAACACACTAGCCTTCACAGGATCTTTAAACCAATATTTAAACCAAACTATAATCCCCAAAACTTATTGCAATTAGACTAAACACGCTTAAAAATGTTTAAACCAGTAATTCAATCATGAACTTATTAAAGAAAAAAATAAAAGAAGAAAAGGAACAAAAGTACCTTAAACAGAACCCAAGGTGAATCTCAACGGGTAAAAACCAAGTTCTAACATCATCCTGAGGTAGTCAAAACTTGAGGATAATTAGTTGTTCCTTGATAAGAATAACCAATTAGCCTCTAACTCCGGCTAAATCGGAGCTTGGTCATGAAATTGACATGAGCACAGGCTGTAGATATAAGGATTTAGGTGATGAATGGTTGGGGGAAGGTTAGGTTTAGGTCTAGCTTTTCTAATTCAAAATTCGAGTTGACCTAGGAGGATTTGAGATGAGGAGACACAGTGACTCTAGGGTGTAATTTTGGGGTTGTTTGGTAGTGCCGCCGACACTGGAGAAATTGTGGCGGCGCTAGGGTTCGTGGCCTTGAATCAAAGATTTGAGGAATTTGGGTGAGTTTTGATGGAAACTGGGTGGTGATTTGAGATGAGGAGGCGAAGGAGGGGATGTGGTGTAAATTTGAGGGTCATCAGAGACTTTCTGCCACCGTGAGACGATTCCCGGCGACGGCGTTACAAGGGAAGGGTGAGAGACGAGTTGTGGGGGGTTTTGAGAGAGGGGTAGGGTGTTAGGACAGTTTTATACCTAGGAGACCTCACTTCTAAGTCGTTGGATCGATTAACCTCGACGGCTCAGATTGACCCTACATGAAACGGGGTCGTTTGGTCTCGAAGGGAGACGGGTCGAGGCTAGACCGGGTTGGGGCATGGAACTGGGCTACGTTTTGGGAATTTTGACCAGGTATGGAGAACAAAATTTTGGGACTGGGATAGAAACCAATTAATTTGGCCCAAACAGACCATCTCTTATTAATACAATCATTTCTTTTCATTTTTCTTTTCTTTTCTCTCTTTTTTATCATTTTTTAGATTTTGTTAAATACAAAATAAAAACCTAATTTAACCCTAAAAAAAAAATAACTAATTGCATTCTCCAAAATTAACTATGTCCTAAATTAAAAGAAAACTATAAAATTCGAAAATTAAAAGGCCAAAATGCAAAATAAACTATTTTTGTTATTTTCCTTCATATTTGCCGCAGTTGATTAATTAATTAACCTAAAAATATAAAATAGGACCCTATATGCAAATGCACATATATTTTGTATTTTTCATTAATTAAACAAAAATAAAAATATGCAGACAAATGCAAACAATTAACAAAAAATGCCACAAAATCCACAAAATTTCAAATAGTGAAAGGAAATTAATTTGTTTTGAAATTATAGGATTAATTCATATCGGGCAAAAATCACGTGCTCACAAATGAGTTTCAGAATTGTAGACGCATGGTTATGAGTCTAAGTAGGAGATTATTTGGATATACTATAAACCATGTGTATTGTTATAGTATTCTTTATGGAATAATTATTTATTTATTTATTCAATTCAATAAAGTTTTATTTTAAATAGATCATGTATTTGTTTGTGTGTCCATTGCTTATATAGTAGATGATTTAGTGTATAGGGTTTAGCTTATATACAGAAGATTAAATCGTCGGTTCTTATTAGTCATAAAGTTTATGTTCACAATCTAATGATGGAATTGGACAAACCATTGGAATGGTTTTAGCACAAGGTTAAATATAATTTATCTTGATTATGGAAATGGTTTAATTTCAGCTTCTTGTGCTAGTACATTTTGTATTTATTGAACGGATCAAGTAGAGATAAGTATTTTATACCTACTTAATAAAATAATTTCTCTAGTCCATTCAATGTACTTATACTCTTAATCTTTATATAATTATTATTAGTTGTGTATGTCATTTATTGTTTTGATTTATTAAAAGGCGAGCTTCTTTCGTTGATCAATAAGCCTGATAAATTAGACAATAATGATATGTATTGGTAAAGGAATAATTACTTGATAGAATTCATATCTCGATTTTTTAGATTAATGGTGCTCCTTTATGACTCCTTTATGAAAGCTTAAAAGTTTTCATGTGTTAACCCGGGCAGTGAATTTTATATCCGACACATAAAATAAGTTAAGCGAAAGTCTAAAGAAAGTAATCAATAAATTAAATTGTCAGTAATTTAATTTGATTAGTCAGTATCTGAATCTTAACATGGGCAGTTAAATAAGGTTTTATGGAAGAATTTTGAAATTGAACTAAGGAGTGCAATTACGAATTTTTAGTGGAATAATTTATAATTTATTGTGGTAGAAATTAATATCAAAATTTCGGAATTAATTCCATAATAGGAAGCCTTGTTAATTAAATTATGTGGCCTCTATTGTGCCTAAATAATAGTAAATAAAGGAAATCTTTCCTTAGTAGAAGAATAAAACCTAACAGGTTTTGGAAAAGGGTTTTAACCTAAAAAGGTGTGTGTGTGTGTATATATATATATATATATATATATATATATATATATAT
>MU729135.1:15204-39408 GCA_026770625.1 Nicotiana glauca
ACAACCAAATTGGGGAAATATTCAGAGAATGAAATACACAAATACAAGTAACAGTTAAATTCTGGCCTAACATGCTTCACGTAAATTTCAATTAAGGCAATTAAGCAATTAAGCAGTAAATTCTATCTAGTCATGCTTTTATAACTAACAAAATTTTAATCTTGCATTGAAGTCAGTCAAATAACGGAGAAAACACAGTTTGAGAATTTCAAGTAAAGTGGATTTTTAGCAATTTGCACAAGTACACGCTCGTCACCTCGCGTACAAGACATGTAAATCAACACATACAAAGTCCTAAGGGAAGAGGTCCCCCACACAAGGTTAGGCAAGCCATTTACCTCGAACCGGTACAAAATCAACTAGGGAACGATGCCCTTGCCACGAGTATCCGACTCCAAATGGCCCAAATCTATTCAATTCAATTACAAATCGTAAATAATATTGCAAACAACTGATTTCACTATTAAAACTAAAGCTAGGGCGCGAAAATAGGTAAAATAACCAAAATGCCCCTTCAGCCCTCGTCTCGGAATCGAATAACTTTTTACATTTTCAGAACCCTCGTACTCTCACGAGTCCAACCATATAAAAATCTCCCAAATCGGAGGTCAAATGCCCCCTCAAATCCTCACAATTAGGCCTAAGAAGTTTTACCCACTTCCCATTCAAAAACACGAAATTAAAGGGTAAAATTAAGAGGAGATTCATGGAATATGGTCTAAATCGAGTGGGAATCACTTACCCAAGTTTCCCAGGTGAAAATCTCTTCAAAAATCGCCAAGAACCGAGCTCTAGAAGTCAAAATATTATAAGAATGGTGAACCCTCGAGATAGGACTTTTAATATGTCTGCCCAGGCTTTCAAACCATCGCGAACGCGGACGTTATCACGCGTTCGCGAAGAAGAAAATTATAAGGGGTCAAAATTGACCTACGGGACCACGAAGGCAGAGACGCGAATGGGAAGGCCTAGATTCGATGGCCTACATGAACGCGGAAGCTAGGATGCGAACGCGATGAAGAATCAGGTTAAGCCTCGCGATCGCGGGAAGGATATCACGAACGCGATGAAGAAAACTGACACCTTCAAAAAAATACACTACGCGAACACGTAGATGCTGACGCGAACGCGATGAGGGAAGAGATTAAAGCTTCACGAACGCGATGCCTTCTACGCGAACGCGTAGAAGGACATGAGACCTGCAATTTTCTGCTATGAATTTTAAATTCAAAATTGCTCCGTTGAGCATCCGAAACACATCCGAGGCCCCCGGGACCTCAACCAAATCTACAGACATATCCCATAACATCATTAAAACTTGCTCAAATCCTTAAACCACCTAAAACAACGCCGGAAACACGAATTAATCAAAGATTCAAGCCTATGACCTTCAAATTCTAACCAAACACACTTCCGATCAAAAACCTATCCAAACCTTGTCCGGATGACCTGAAATTTTGCACGCACATCCAAAATGACATGACGAAGCTATAGCAACTTTCGGAATCCCAAACCGACCCTCGGATCAAAAATTCTCTATCGGACCGGAACTTCAAAAATTCAAACTCCAGCATTTCAAGCCTAAATGAGCTACGGACCTCCAAATTACATTCCGAATGCGCTCCCAACCCCGAAATCACCTAATGGAGCTAACGGAACCATCGCATTTCCATTCCGAGGTCGTCTTCACATTGTTCCGATTACGGACCATTTTTCAACACCTAAGCTCTCATTTAGGGACTAAGTGTCCCACAACACTCCGAATCCAAACACCGAACGTCCCCACAAACCAAAATAGCATAAATGAACTTAGGGGAAGCAGTTAATAGGGGTTCGGGGCATAAATTCTGAAAACGACCGGCCGGGTCGTTACATCCTCCCACACTTAAACATTCGTTCGTCCTCGAACGAGCATAAAGAGCATACCTGAAGTAGTGAAAAGATGAGGATATCGGCTGCGCATATCCTGTTCGAACTCCCAAGTCACCTCCTCAACCGGCTGGCCCCGACACTGGACCTTCACTGAAACGATGTTCTTTGACTTCAACCTTAAGCTTTCAAAATGATGATTTCCATTTAGATTTGACTCCAAACTTCATGAATTTTAATTTTGACCATACACACAAGTCAATATACCCGAGATGAAGCTGCTCATGGCCTCAAACTGCTGAATGACGCGCCGGAGCTCAAAACGACCGGTTGGGTCGTTACAATCTCCCCCACTTAGACATACGTTCGTCCTTAAACGTGATGAGAACTACACTGAAGTAGTCTGAAATCACTTGTTTAACACCTCATGCACCTTCCTGTGCTTCCACAACTCAATTGAGCACATTAGCTCGATAACTCTGTAGATATACTCCTTTATTCAAGCAAATAAACCATTAGGCCCAATTCCAACATCCGGAATTTCCTGCCCAACATGTTTCCATCATACAACCACCATATCAATCTTCACATGCTGTACCCAAACATGACTGCATAACTTTGCTGAATTCACACTTTGCATCACTTTACTCATAGGACCACAATAACATTCTTTAAACATAATAGTCGAAATTCCACAAATCTGATGCTCCCATTGCATCTCATGACCTACACAGGTCTTGCTCCACAAACCGAAATCCCACAAATCTGATGTCGAAATTACAACATCGATACAACGGAAAAGATGTGCCGAAATTCATAACCAACTGCGGGATCAACAATTCATTTGATCTATACTCCTGACAAGATCCATTACCTTGTCCCAAACCAGAGAATGATCTCTGCTCTATCATATACTTCATATAATCAGTTTGCACTGACCCCAAATCCAATAACCTCGTCTCACCCAGTACGAACTGCTCAGGCGATAAGCCACCTCAGACATAATCAAAAGTCCCGCAAGACGACACAATGTGCCAGTAGGCTACTAATTCGTACGCGATACAAAAGGAAGGCGAACTCTAGAAAGAACTACTCAACTCGCACACTAACATGGACTTCCTCAGAAAACAGGAAACAGAACACATAAAAGCAAATATGGGCACTGAACTGAACATCACACTTGCGGTGCGCAATCCGATCCAAACAACATACCCATGGCGGCGTGCCACCCGATCCATATATAGAACTCACATAAGGAGATATACGTGGAGCTGAATAGCTCATCACATCAAAATACTGAATATCGGTCATAAACACACTAAGGTGCATAATATCATTCACAAGGAAACATATAGCGTTGTAGGCTACAAACTCAAGCACAACTGAGGTGCGATACATGATCTAAGTCTCAAGAGCCATCCTGCTCATATAACATCACCGCTGAGCGGAACCTCAACACATAAGGAATTTACCAAGCCGTCTCACAACTCATACGGCGCAATATATCTTTACATGAATTAACTGACCACGAAATAAGACCGCGACTATCCTTCCATAAGGAGCGCATTGCTGAAATAAACACAACTGGCCTGACGTAAGGCTCACTTCCACATTTAAATCTATCCACCGACCTCAAGTCTATCCTGATCGTGCCAAGCTAGGCCAATAATATTTCACAGGTCCATAACCCAATAAGCAGAGTGCCCTCCAGGCATAAATTCTCAAATGGGTGATATTACCAAAATCCTCATACTTGGTTTAAATTTTCTAATTAATCAAGTGACTACATGTCACACTTATACAATATTCCTGTGGGACAAGCTCCCACCATCTTCCGAAATAATTAACGGGCCTGCACATTCAAACCACCGGCTGCACTAACGCTGAAAAGCGATCAAGAATCCCTAACCAGGATGCAAAGCCTTTCTCACAGAACACCGATCTCAGATGATACTGACGCCAATACCCATCTTACTCAAAACACTGAAACTCCTTTCCTGCTCACCCGAGCTCTTGACATCACTTTCACTGACCAACTGCGACCTTGGTCCTTACTTCAAATTCCATACCACTCACTGCACCTCACGTGCCGATATACGATAAACACAATTTCCATCACAACTCTGGAATCGACGATAGGTTAATACTTCATCACGTAAGACTTTCCATTTAACTCACTTCAGGAGAACTATAGCAACATACAGGCAAATTCTCATAACCGTCGAATATGCCAATCTCTAAGTAGTGGTACAAGCCACCATAACCCTTTTCCGGGATTCGCCTACTCATAATAGGCCCTAACAGAAGAATGCTTCCGAAAAACATCAATCACTGCGGCCGACAAGCCTTACACGCACCGCCACAAATCACATGCATATCTCGATCACGCTGAACGAACCGATCACTGACACCAATATGCCAACTCAACTATGGCTAATCAAACTACTTCCTTCTAGTTTATTCTTGATTGCCTTAGAAATAATATCTCCCTTCAACACCTAACTTATTCCGACCGCACTCACCCCGAGTGACCTTAATTCACGAGACCATGCTGTCTCAAATGCTACACCGCAAGTCAAAACATCATAGAACATTTTGTGCCTTTCTTCATAAGTTGCTTCAAAAGCTTGACTCTTAACTGTACTTATAGACTCAGAATCATCATGCACCACACTTTACCTCTTGAATTCACTAGGACCGCTATTGAGAGCCACCTGGCTCTGACTTGGCCCAGTATGCAACCAACTCTACTGAATTTTATAACATATGAATACCCTCTCGATAAAGCACCCAGCGGGATCACTTCCCTCGAAGCCTGCACCTATACGAGGCATAAATCATGAATCTTCCCTCAAGTTTGAACATGAGCCAATAAGGCTAACCATAGCATGCATTCAACAATTCATTTACTCAAATTACCACTCATGGTCCTTTTCCGTAGCTGCAATAACCCATTAATACGCTAATACCCATAATTCACGCAGGTAATTAACCATGCAACCCAATCGTAAGCGGTGGGACTCTCCCACTTAGCTCAAAGCCACTATTACACGACTCTCGAACACATTAGAACCATTCTCTCAAGTCATTTACTCTTATTCAAACTGCAATTCACCTGATCCAACGAACATAACCACCTGTGCCTCCTTAGCACTCTGACACCGCAGGGTATGACCTCATTCCAATACAACCAAACATCTTCCCGCTCCATATACCGAGCATTATTTACCAACGACAGCTTAAGACATACTGTGATTCTCACACATCTATGAAGCACCATGTAGCCTTTATCGAAGTTTTCCCTGCTGATACTGAAATGTAGAGTTATTATGGACATAGGAACATCAAAAGTCCCAACGTCATACCATACAAATCTCAACTCTTACTCATAAGCAAGTTTCAAAGAACTTTTGAATACCACTTAGATACATCGCAGGCCAAATCTGATATGACACATGACCCATAATTTGATCGTTGATAGTGAAATCCTTTCACTTGGCACGAAGTCATAAGATACATCCTGATAATCCATGATACTAACCTTTATCTCTTGTACGTCACCATCATAAGACAACTCAAGCCATTTGTTTGGTACATGTCCTTCTTAGGACAGTTAAACTCACTTCCTCCAGCATTTCGGTTGCTAGTTGTATCCTTCGTAAAATAGACATCTCATACGAACCATATAGTCTGTATTACCCCCAACTATCTTTAGGTCTACATCCACTTCATCACTCTACCATTATTGCGGCGTTTAGGCAATTAAGTAAACCTTCTCAAGATCGTTCTTATCAACCAGATATCAGAACTTATTGCACCCTCACGTGCACCATTGAATGATCTCTCAATACTTCTGCATTATCGATATGGATGACACGTGGTAACAATGGTTGAGCAAATTCTTGGCTCCCTTGTAACCCTTTTATAGCATCACAAACCGTCGATGCATAATTGATATCGAGTGCGCAAATTTTCAATATACGAGTGGATACAAAAGAACATATGATATAGGCTCCAGCTGAATAAATGCCGCACGATAAGGAATGAAATGAAGTGGAATTTTCCTAACGGTTACTTAGCCCCTCGTCGATAAGTACAGACGTCTCTGTACTGATCAGTGAGACTCTAATAAACCGGCCTGTGTTCCGTGACACCTATTAACCTAGAGCTCTGATACCAACTTGTCACGACCCTAGTTCACCAATTGTGAACATGTCATGACGGCACCGGTCTTCGCGACCAGGTAAGCCTAACACGTTGAGGAAGTAATAACAATCTGCGAAATTTATAATGAAAACTGAATAATGTAAACAATGAGTATAGTTGCCACCTGGCACATACACTTTAACACTTAGCAATTTAAAACTCTCCCAAAGACCCGAAAACCCACGGGCAACACAGGCTAAAAGAACATAAGTTACGGCTCTAACATCCAGAAATGTCTACACAACTGAACACATGAAATGGAACTGCTAACTATAAGATAGAGTAGAAGGAGACTCTTCGGTCTGCGGACACGGCAGAATATACCTCAAGTCTCCGAACGTATCGCCTGGATCACTAATAGAAAGTCCGACCAGAAGTACCTGGATCTGCATATGAAAAACATGTGCAGAAGAGGCATGAGTACACCACAGCGGTACTCAGTAAGTGCCAAGCCTAACCTCGGTTGAGTAGTGACGAGGAAGGTCAGGGCCCTACTGAGAATAAAATATAATAACAATAATGAGCAGTGTAAATTAGGAGTTTATCTGAAATAACAATAAAACAGGATAGAAGCTACAAGTCAATGACAATTAAGCCAAGTAAGGAAAATATCACAACAAGTATTCCTCAACTATCCATTGGATCTCCCGGGAATTGAACCCGTAGTCCATCATATCAGTAGCAAAGGATCTCCCGGGAATCGAACTCGTAGTCCATAATATCAATAACAAGGATCTCCCGGTAATTGAACCTGTAGTCCATCATATCAGTAGCAAAGGATCTCCCGGGAATCGAACCCGTAGTCCATAATATCAATAGCAAGGATCTCCCGGGAATTGAACTCGTAGTCCATCATATCAGTAGCAAAGGATCTCCCGGGAATCGAACCCGTAGTCCATAATATCAATAGCAAGGATCTCCCGTGAATTGAACCCGTAGTCCCAATGTAAAAAAAACACAACCAAATCGGGGAAATGTTTAGAGAATGAAATACACAGATACAAGTAACAGTTAAATTCTGGCCTAACATGCTTTACGTAAATTTCAATTAAAGCAATTAAGCAGTAAATTCTATCTAGTCATGCTTTTATAACTAACACAATTTTAATCTTGCATTGAAGTCAGTCAAATAACGGAGAAAACACAGTTTGAGCATTTCAAGTAAAGTGGATTTTCATCAATTTGCACAAGAACACGCTCGTCACCTCGCGTACAAGGCATGTAAATCAACACATAAGAAGTCCTGAGGGAAGAGGTCCCCCACACAAGGTTAGACAAGCCACTTACCTCGAACCGGTACAAAATCAACTAGGGAACGATGCCCTTGCCACGATTATCCGACTCCAAATGGCCCAAATCTATTCAATTCAATTACAAATCGTAAATAATATTGCAAACAACTGATTCCACTATTAAAACTAAAGCTAGGGCGCGAAAATAGGTAAAATAACCAAAATGCCCCTCCAACCATCGTCTCAGAATCGAATAATTTTTTTAAATTTTCAGAACCCTCGTACTCTCACGAGTCCAACCATATAAAAATCTCCCAAATTGGAGGTCAAATGCCCCCTCAAATCCTCACAATTAAGCCTAAGAAGTTTTACCCACTTTCCATTCAAAAACACAAAATTAAAGGGTAAAATTAAGAGGAGATTCATGGAATATGGTCTAAATCGAGTGGGAATCACTTACCCAAGTTGCCCAGGTGAAAATCTC
Organism: Nicotiana glauca; assembly: GCA_026770625.1. Taxonomy (NCBI): domain Eukaryota; kingdom Viridiplantae; phylum Streptophyta; class Magnoliopsida; order Solanales; family Solanaceae; genus Nicotiana; species Nicotiana glauca. The sequence goes on from MU729135.1 coordinate 22,996, forward strand.
TTCAAAAATCGCCAAGAACCGAGCTCTAGAAGTTAAAATATTATAAGAATGGTGAACCCTCGAGATAGGACTTTTAATCTGTCTGCCCAGGCTTTCAAACCATCGCGAACGCGGACGTTATCACGCGTTCGTGAAGAAGAAAATTATAAGGGGTCAAAATTGACCTACGCGACCGCGAAGCAGAGACGCGAATGCGAAGGCCTGGATTCGATGGCCTACGTGAACGCGGAAACTAGGATGCGAACGCGATGAAGAATCAGGTTAAGCCTCGCGATCGCGGGAAGGATATCGCGAACGCGATGAAGAAAACTGACACCTTCAAAAAAATACACTACGCGAACGCGTTGATGCTGAAGCGAACGCGATGAGGGAAGAGATTAAAGCTTCGCGAACGCGATGCCTTCTACGCGAACGCGTAGAAGGACATCAGACCTGCAATTTTCTGCTATGAATTTTAACTTCAAAATTGCTCCGTTGAGCATCCGAAACACACCCGAGGCCCCCGGGACCTTAACCAAACCTATAGACATATCCTATAACATCATTCAAACTTGCTCAAATCCTTAAACCACCTAAAACAACGCCGTAAACACGAATTAATCAAAGATTCAAGCCTATGAACTTCAAATTCTAACCAAACACACTTCCGATCAAAAACCTATCCAAACCTTGTCCGAATTACCTGAAATTTTGCACGCACATCCAAAATGACATGACAAAGCTATAACAACTTCCGGAATCCCAAACCGACCCTCGGATCAAAAATTCATTATCGGACTGGAACTTCAAAAATTCAAACTTCGGCATTTCATGCCTAAATTAGCTACGGACCTCCAAATTACATTCCGAACGCGCTCCCAACCCTAAAATCACCTAACGGAGCTAACGGAACCATCAGATTTCCATTCCGAGGTCGTCTTCATATTGTTCCGATTACGGACCATTTTTCAACACTTAAGCTCTCATTTAGGGACTAAGTGTCCCACAACACTCCGAATCCAAACACCGAACGTCCCCACAAACCAAAATAGCATAAATAAACTTAGGGAAAGCAGTTAATAGGGGTTCGGGGCATAAATTCTGAAAATGACCGGTCGGGTCGTTACAATATATATAGGCCGGCCGTTTTTTGCGCTGGTTCTACACGCTTTCTTCCTTGAATTTTGCCCACCTAAAATTCTTTCTTTCCGGATATTATTCGGGTAATATGGTAGAAGACAGAGGAAGTTTTGCTGAGGTCTTAGTCTTGCAACTCTGGAACTGGAGACTGAGATTGATTCGCTTTGTTCATGCTTCAAGAGGTAACTCGAACAATCTTCGTATGTGCTAACTGTTTAAGTTACATGTGAATATGATATTGTGATTACTTCCGTTGTGATATATAATCCAACGGTTTCAAGAGCTTCAGAACATCATAAAGAGCTTATATCTCAATTTGAAATGATTTGAAATGATTTGATGTAAACAACTAAGGTTTTGGGTTGATATTCTTATTGAACTACAAGATTTAAGAAAAACAATCTCGTATATGTTACTGTATATTATATGTATATCACGAGTATGTCATGTATATAGCTTTACATCGAATATATACACATGCATGCGGTGATATACATGTGACATAGTCATCTTTTTTTATGTCAAAACCAATTTGACATCAGTTCTAAATGCATTCAAACTTCATAATCAACTCCTCAAGGTTATTTCTAAGATCGATCAACACTCAGTTGATATTCAACGTAAATTATTAAGGTAAATTGAACCAGCTTGAAACTTCAATTTGACACTGCAGGAAACTTATTTCCTTTTTTAAATTCGACTTTCCAGTAGAAAATATTGTGTGAAATTAAAAAATAGCCAGATTTACAAAAGGTAATTGAAAAATAGCAACAGTTCCAAAAGTAATCGAAATTCAGCATTTTTCATGTAAAGATAAATCTGAACGAAAACTGTTTAACCAAAAAATAGATTTTCGGTCAAATCTAGAATATAGAAGAATCGGGTTACTGATAATCAAAAAATAAATAAAGAAAAGAATTTTCAAATGCTCAAATATGGAAGCTTGTAAATCAGAGATATATTCCCGTAGTATCTTGTGTTTTCCTTGATTACATGTTTCTCCTTTTATAGGTCTTTTGGAGAATCTTTGAAAATGTACGTTACATCCAAGCTATAATGAGGTCATTATGAATATTTAATGACATTAAATGCTACGTTATACAATCATTATATTAAATGCAAATATTCCTTAACGGCTCAAGTACTTATTTCTTCTGTAATGACGTGTATCTTCATTCTCTTATGTGTCCTGGTTCATTGTCTTTTCATACCTTCTTCATAATTACGCTTTAAATAGGTACGGGTCTTCCGAGCCTTTTAACTCGTACCTTCCCTTTGCTCCCGTATCTCTTTTTTCTGTACCTTCCCTTTGCTCCAGTATCTCTTTTTTCACCCCATTGTCTCGTACTTCTTTTTATCCACATCAGCTTAGACTTTTTGACCCAATCATAATTAAGTAACCTCACGTGTCATGCCACGTCATTATTCATTCATATATTTAATTTTTCCCAATACAGATAGTGCCCCCACTTTCCATTTATTCATCAATATGAATATTTGGGAAGTGGAATTGGAATTTGTAAAAGGAGAATTTTTGTCACCATTAATGCTCTGATAAAGTTAACGCTTCAATTGTCACTTCCTTTTAATGCCCTGGATACGTATTGCTTCCTCATTGGTTGTACTGTCACGCGGCGCTTTTCCAGGCTTATTGTTCGGCCTCACTCTTCACGGAGTATCAATTATCATCATTATAGTGTCTTTCATCATCGCACTCTTCATTTTTTATAATTACCCAATACTATTAATATAACCTCTCTTCTTATCTTATTGTTCATAAATTGAATTGAGTATTTCCGCCTTACAAACTTACTTGCTTCAATTCAACTCTTGTATCCATGGCTTCTTCGAACCCTAACCCTAGGAAAACTCCCATTCTAGATAATTTTCCCAATGCTCCTGTAAGACATAGAAGAGGAGGTAGATTACGCAATCTAAGCTCCACTCGTGGTGGTGCTTCAACACCTCCTTCTGGTTCTGGACCTTCTTCTGGAACCAGAGGTTCTCATTCACAAAGAGGTTCTTCTAGAAGTAAGGATTCAACGGAGCCTTTGCGTGAACCCTTAGTAGAAGAAATTATTCCTACCGAGTTTTCTTTCCACCATGATAGAGAATCTTTAAAAACCCAGGTGGATGCACTAGATCGTGCTCATTCTTATCCTACCTTAATCACAAGCGCTTTGGCTCTAATAGTTAGGAGTGAATGCTATTGGGCTGAAGATTTTCCCATTATTATTCCTAACCCGAATCAAAAGATCACCTCCTATATGATAGGTTCTTCCTTTGTTTACACCTATCCTTTCACTTTGGGATTTAAACCGGCCATCGACCCGGTCATCTTAGACTTCTGCCGCTTTTTTAATGATTTCTTGGGGCAAATTGGCCCAATAGTGTGGCGAGTTGTTGCCTGTTTAAGACACCTTGCTAACAAATCCGGCGTAGAATTTACTTTTCCTCATTTGATTCAGCTTTACTCCTTTAGATTTTTCCGAAATGGAATATTTGGCTTAGCATCCAGGAGCAAAAGAGTTTTGGTGAATCCTGAAGATGACCAAGACCGTGGCTGGTATGCTCGGTATGTTGCTGCCCCCACCGCAGGTCTAATCGGTGAAAGGAACCTCCGCTCCCCAGAGAAGTGGAACTTTGCACGTAAGTATTCAATTTTATCATGCTTATTTATTTACTTCCTTACCTGTTTTATCTAACATGTTTCTTTTCCAGCAACCGTGGGTATGGTCACACCCGTACCTAATATCCGTGGTTGGGTAGAAAGACTTCTGAAGTTTACCCCAATGGAGGGTAGGACCTGGAAAACCCTCGCCAAACGATACGGTTGGAAACCCAAAACCCATGGTAAGAAATTTTTTCCCTTTTCTTCTCTTTTGTTGTTTTGGCATTTTTTTAACCTTTGTTTTCTTATGTTTTGCCACTCGAGGAGTCACTCTTGAAGGTGTCTTAGCGTCACGTGGCCAAGACATTTTCGTAGGATCGCACCAAGATGTTTCAATTCCTTCAAGATCTGAGAAGAGGAAATCCGTTCTTGAAGATGACTCCGAAGGAGAAGGTGAAGGTTCTATAGTAACTAGACCACGAGTCAGGAGACGAATCATCTCTGATGAAGATATTGACATCTCTCCAGACCTGCCTCTTTCCGAACCTGTCATATCTCGTGTGATTATTCCTGATGATGACATCTCTGCCCCCCTCTGATACTGTTGAGTCTACAAACCAACTTTTTATAAGTGGTTTTAGTAGTAGTCCTTTAGGTCCGGTTTTAAATGAAGTTCCCTTGTCTACTTCTACCGTTCCTGTAATTGTTCCTTTATCTCCCTCATCTGTTACTTCCATTCCCTCTTTTTCTATTCCTCCTTCAACAATTACTCCTCCCATAATCCACCATATTGAGGTAGGTTCCTCGAGTAGGAGTTCCAATATGAGGAGTGTTGCCATTGAAGTCCCTCGAGATAGCAGCCTCCTGAGAAAATCTAGGCAAGCAGACACGTGGCGTGCGCCTTTGATTGGTCCCATTAAAAAAGCAAAGCTCGAGAGTCACAGTAATATGACACTTTTGAACGACATTGTCCATGCCAGCTTGAAGGTATTCCCTAATCTCTTTTTTAGTAGAAGATTGTTTTCTGGAATTTAACCTTATATACTTATTTTAACAACCAGGTCAACCTTATTGGTACCGAGCTCATGAGTCGAGTTCCTCTCTTAGAAAAACTGGCTTGTGATTTGGAGAAAACTGCTCATGATGCTGAGAAAATTGCTCGTGAATCCAATTAGAGGCTAACAACTGGAAAGGATAGTACGAAAGTACGCAGATTGACATGGACATCTTGGAAAAGATAAAGAGCTCTTTAGAGAAACAAGTTCAAAACCTCACCTCTGAGTTGACGATGGTCAAGGCTGCTGCAGACCAATCTACGAAAACTAAGGAGCTTGTTGCAGAGCAATTGTCCCTGATTGCTAACGAAAACAAAGCTTTGAAGGCTTTATTGGCTCAGAAGGAAGCGTGTGCAGAAGGTATGGCACAAGAACTCACTCGAATGCAAGGAGAATTACGAGCCTCGGCAGACAAGGTTTGTACTTTATAGAATTCCAACCCCTCTCTGCAATCATCTCACGATTCCATTCTCCTTAAGAATGAAGAACTTAAAAATGAAGTCACGGCCTGGGAAAAGGATTATGAACTTCTTGAAGAATCTTCCAACATTGAAGTAAGTTGGATCTATCTCAAAACTCGCCGTGATACCTTGATGGAAATTAGTCAAGAGGACTTCAATCTTGAATGCGAGTTGGCTAAAGTAAATGAAGCCATCGAGAAAATGCAACAGCCACCGGATTTCTCATCTCCCGAAGCTAATCTTTCCGCAGCTGAAACTCCCTTAGTTGAGGCCCCTCCAAATAAATCTTCTACAGATTTGATTGAAGCTCCCATGGTTGAAGTTCCCGTGTCTTCTGTTCCCAAAGCTTCCGTATCTAATGAGATTATTGCTAGTGTGGCCCTTCCTTTGAGTTCTTCCATGCCTACTATCACTAGCTAAATTGAAGTTGCATCTGTAGGTGTTTCCAGTACTACGGCTGAAGATCAACTTGTAAGGGCAAGTGCAGTTGAGTCAGTTGAGTCTGTAAATAACCCCCCTTCAGTTTCGTCACCTTAGAAGGTTTTTTTTTTTTTTTAATTTTAGATTTCCCCTTTTTGCAGGTGCCTTTTTGGAAGTCTATGTTTAAAGTGTTTAACTTCTTGTGACAACTTCTGCCATAAAAACTCTTGACTTAGAAACTTCAAGTCCCCGAGTTTTGTGTAAGGGGCATTTTGGATATGAACAAGTTTTTATACTTGTCTTTTAGAAGTTTATTTCTTCAAACTCCTATCTGTTATATTCTTGCCTCTTATCTTTAAAGGACTTAGAGAATAGGTTGCATTTTTACTATCTGAAAATGCTTTTATTGTTCTCATGATTAAATAATATGAGATTCATAAAAGAGGGCCCTTTTATATATTGACACTTGATGAAGAAGACGTCTCAACTTCATAATGGTGTTTTATACGATATAAGAAATAGGAACATACATATTTATCTGGAATAACTTGAACAAATCTTTATTTCTGAACTTTGACAAGTTGTAAATCATTCCTTACATGTATTTGAATTACATCTATAACTTTCTCGTAACTGTTTTTCTTGTAACAGATTTACAAAAAATAGAACAATAGATACAGGGTTTTTCCTTATAACCCGTTTTAGTATAAAACTCTTACCCTTGACTATTTATGTAGTACAGTGGGTTTCCCTTAGCTCCAAAACATTAGGAAGGGTTTGAGAGGTGACTCCATTGTTCTCATGGAAAAGAATACTATGATGAAGTACTATGACTTATTAGCTTCCACTCTGCACTTGTCTTTTTTTAGGCTAGGCTTGACTTGCGTGCATCTTCTTTGCCTTTTATATACACATGACTGTATATTCTATATAGTCCCCCAAGTGTTTGAGTGTTGAAGTATGAAGCCTCGAGCACTTGAAAGTTTCCTTCATCCGGTCCCTTTCCTGAAAAGTAAATACGTACGGGACTCAGGGGTATGATTATAGATGAAGACTGCTTTACCCGTGTATGTTTCTATCAGAATTATTGTAACCCTAGGCCTGGAATTTTAGTGTATTCCATTTTGCCTTACAGGTCGTGACTCATCATTTAGTACAGGTAAGCGTTTTGCCTATCATCTAAAATCGTTAGTCAAAATTTTAATAATTCAAAAACAAAATCTAACATGATGATACTTGACCATGTGTTTTTCCTTAGAAGTAATATCTCTTTAAATGAACAGCATTCCAATGTGAGGGAAGTATTTTGCCGTCCATTGTCTCCAACTCATATGCTCATTTTCCTGCAATATCATGTATTATGTAGGTTCCTTCCCAAGTTGGACTTAGCTTACCAGAATTTGTTGCCTTGGTAGATTGAAAAACCTTTTTAATCACGAAGTCCCCAATTTTGAAATATCGCAGACGGGCTTTCCTGTTGTAATATCGTTCAATCATCTGCTTTTGTGCGGCCATTCTTATCAATGTAGCTTCTCTCCTGCCTTCTAATAGATCTAAATTAACCCGTATCTCTTCATTGTTAGACACTTGCTTTGCTTGTGCCATTCTCGTACTTGGCTCACCTATCTCAGTTGGGATAAGTGCCTCAGCCCCATATACAAAAGAAAAGGGGGTCTCACCTGTGCTTGTTTTCGTGGTCGTACGGTATGCCCATAAGACTCCAGGTAATACTTCAGGCCAGTTACCCTTTGATTCTTCCAATCGTTTCTTCAAATTATTGATGATGATCTTATCTGTAGACTCTGCCTGCCCATTCCCTACTAGATGATAAGGTGTTGATGTTATCCTTTTTATTTGCCAACTTTGAAAGAATTTCGTGACTTGAGCTCCGATAAATTGTGGACCATTATCGCATACGATTTCTTTTGGCACACCGAAACGGCAAATGATATTTTGCCAAATGAAATCCTTCACTTCTTTTTCCCGTACCTATTTGAATGCTCCTGCCTCTACCCATTTGTAAAGTAATCAGTAAGTACGAGTAAAAATTTTACCTGTCCTTTAACTTGAGGCAGGGGTCCAACAATATCCATTCCCTATTTCATGAACGGCCACGGTGTAATGACCGGATGTAACAATTCAGTAGATCGGTGCATGTTATTACCGTACCTTTGACATTTATCGCATTTAGCTACGAAATTCGTGGCTTCTTCTTCCATTTTGGGCTAATAATAGCCTTCCATAATCAAAGTTCTTACCAATGAACTTCCTCCTGCGTCATTTCCACAATGTCCTTCATGTATTTCCCTCATTACATATTCTATTTGAGAAGGTCCAAGACATCTTGCTAAAGGTCCACCGAACATCTTTCGATAAAGGTTTCCTTGTTTTAAACAATATCGAGCTGCCTTCTTACGAAGTGCTTGTGCTTTTTCCTTGTCATCTGGTACGATACCATACTGCAAAAAAGCTACGATTTCATTTCTCCAGTCCCAAGTTAGATTATTAAAATTTACCTCATTCTTGTTAGGTTCGAGAACCGAGTGAAATAAGTGAATAACCGAGGCATTGGCATCTTCTGTTATATCAGCTACGGATACAAGGTTTGCTAAGGCGTCTGCTTCGACATTATCATCCCTTGGGATTTGGATAACCTTCCATGATTGGAACTGTTTTATCAGTTCCCTTACCTTTTCCAAATATTGTTGCATCCTTGCCTCTCTGGCTGTGTAAGTCAGCAGAATTTGATTAACCACGAGTTGAGAATCGCTTTTGATCACTACCTGACTTATTCCAAGTTCTCGTGACAATTCCAGACCTGGGATCACAGCTTCAAACTTTGCTTCATTATTAGTTACAGAATGACATTTAATGGCTTGTCTAATGGTTTCTCTCGTAGGTGGTACCAAAATAATTCCTAATCCTGCACCTTTTATATTAGACGATCCATCAGTAAATAATGTCCACATACCTGGATTAGCTCCATTAAGTACCTATACTTTTTTATCAGCTTTGAACTGTATCCCTTGATAGAAATCATCCACGAAATCAGCTAATACTTGAGAGTTTATTGTCGTTCTATGCAGGTATGTGATTTCATACGCACTTAATTCTATAGCCCATTTGGCTAACCTACCTGACAGTTCGTGTTTATGTAATACACTTCGTAATGGGTATGTAGATACCCCAACAATGGGATGACATTGAAAATAGGGTCTTAATTTTCTAGATGCCATAATTAAAGCAAGTGCTAGTTTTTCTAGCTGTGGATACCGTGTTTCCGCATCTAGTAAGGATTTACTAACATAATAGATAGGAGATTGCTTACCTTGTTCTTCACGAACCAAAACTGCGCTTACCGCCACTTCTGAAACAGCAAGATAAATAAAAAGTTTCTCCCCTGCCTTTGGTTTTGCTAGCAAGGGTGGATTTGATAGGTAAGTCTTCAGATTTCTAAGTGCCTTTTGACACTCCTCATCCTACTCAAAATGTTCCTGCTTTTTAAGAGGTGAGAAAAATTTAAAACATTTTTTTGAAGATTTAGAAATGAACCTTCCCATAGCTGCAATTCTTCCCGTCAATCTCTGTACTTCTTTTTTGCTTGAAAGTATATCAGGAATTTCCTCGATAGCTTTAATCGGTGCGAGATTTACCTCGATACCCCGGTCAGAAACAAGAAAACCCAAAAACTTTCTTGATGCCACTCCAAATGCACATTTTTCTGGATTTAATGTCACGCCCCAACCTCGGGAGGCGCGACCGGCGCTCAATCAAGTGAACCCGACCGAGCAAGCCTTACCGAATGCTTTCTAACCCAACTCAACATGAATGCGGAACTCATGCCTTTGGTTAATTTGAACGATAATACACGGTGTATACCACATTACTGGTTCATTTCATATCACAAAAATTTACCGTTCATAAGCTAGCTTCATGGATTCTATTAGAGTTACGGCTTAAGGAGATCACAAGTTCAGGATTACAACATATACATATAGGGGACTCCCCAAAACCTGTACATAACCCACACTAGTGTCTTTGGAGCCTCTAAGGATACAACAGATAAGCATGACTATGCCGGCAACAAGGCCCCGGCTATATCTCAAAAGTGAAAAGCTGTAATAACAAAAGATACACCATGCAGCCCCATGGAAGAATTAGGGGCTCACCACGACTTCGAGTAGATGAACGCTCCGCTACACACGATCGGCACTGTCCGCTATGGAGCCACCTACAATCATAACACGAATGTAGCACCCCCGGCAAAAGGGGCATCAGTACATTTGAATTGTACTAGTATGTATAACTAAACACCATTTTACTAGAAAGAACTATCAAATAGATACAAGCAACTAATACGGGCAAATCAAAGAAACAATTCATATAATTCTTCATACAATTTCCATAACACCGATTAGGGAAATTCTGTTACATGTTCACCACTGTTCTCATCACCACCGCCATCTCGAGCGGAGTCTGGTCACGACCCAACCGGCTAGGTCACCTCATTGGAGGCATTACTTTCAATCAATATTTCATTTCCTTTATCCGGAATTCAATATTATCATGTTACCACCATGTGTGCGGCATGGTGTCCGATCACGACCCGATCGGCTAGGTCACCTTCTTGGAGGCATCACTCGATTCTCATTGGTCAACACCTTCAAATCTTTATTCCACATGTATCATAACAATTCCTGGGCACTCATGGCCACCACCATCACATCGTTTTCCCTTTCCAACATTCGTTTTACAAGTTATGATCATATATACATATATCAAAGATCACTCAAGTTGCAATCACAAATAGTGAGCACATAGCTAGCATGAATAATTCTTTGTTTCAGTGTCAGCTTATAGCCCAAATATTTCAATATTTAACCGTTCTTTTCATCATTATCAAATTATCAAGATTGGTATGTTATACATATTAAGGCACATCCTTCACGAATATGTATAGATATATGCAAATCAATTAACTTTGCAATAACAATCAATAAACTAGCCAATTCAACCTTACCACACGTTCGTAAGCACCAACGGAGCTAGATTTCTAATAAAAGGGGGTTTTAGCCATACATACCTCAATAAAGTTGTTCCTTACTCTTTTAAAAATTTCCGAAACTCTTAGTGCTTCAATCTATTGAGCAAGAAATTTCAAATTAAAATTGAGAATTAGAGACAAAACTGAAGTTCTAGCTTGGTCCGAGCATATCATCAAACACTAAAGGTGTATTGTGATCTTAGCCCCTTTTGGTGAGGAATTTCTATCATTTTATACCCCCAATTGCCTCCTTTCTAATTTTACTACTTTCCAATACTCTATGGTGGCATGCATGCAAGAGATTCATTCTCATACCCATGAATTACTTCCCTAATGACCCCATATGGCTAAGTATACAAATATGAGCTTAGGTGATGGAGCCTTGCCTCCTGGGATGAAGAGTCAGGAGCCTTCACTTGATTTTCTTCAATGATTTAGCCCAATCTTATGAAATAATTTGATGGGAGACTTTCCCTCTCTAAGAAACCTCTTCCTCTCTCTAGAATTGCTCAAAAGAATGTTCAAAATGAGCTAGAACACCGGTTATATCGTTATGGAAGTCGGGTTAAAAATTAGAAAATTGGAGCCCCGAGTCAACTATGCAGTCGCATTTGCGATCGTAGAGTAAACATGCGGTCGCATAATGGACCGCAGAATGCTCCCCAAAAACTAAATATTCTGACTCGGTCTACGATAAGAATGCGGTCCGCATTCATGTTCTACGGTCGCAAAGTGCACCGCAGAACTGACCCTCGCACAAGTCAAAGGAAAATATGCGACGACTATGCGGTCCGCATTTCGATTATGTGACCGCATTTCGACCGCATTACTAACTTCAATTTTAACCAACATTCTGCCTCACTCTGCGGCAGATATGCGGTCCGCATTTCGATTATGCGACCGCATTTCTTACTTCAATTTTAACCAACATTCTGCCTCACTCTGCGGCAGATATGCGGTCCGCATTTCGATTATGCGACCGCATTTCTGACTTCAATTTTAACCAACATTCTGCCTCACTCTACGGCAGATATATAGTCCGCATTTCAATTATGCGACCGCATTCTGGACCGCATTTCTTGCATTATTCTGGAAACTTATTCTTGACTTTTTAATGCATTATTCAATCCAAAAAGGTCCGCGCACATATTTACTAATTTCTAACACACGATCCTAACTTGGCACCACGGGATCCGGGTTTTTGAGTAGGGATTTCACGGGGCCTTACATCCTCCCCCACTTAAGATCATTCGTCCTCAATTGAGGATCAAGGTTCATTTATTAACAGTGTTAGTGCAATCTTCTTCTCTTTACAATCCGAAACTGGTTGACAGTCTTCCACTTTAGCTAACTCCCTAAATTTCCAAAAATTTCGCCAGAGTTTCCTTTGTATCTAGGCCTTACCCACCTGTCAGAGAGCCCTGGAAACATACCATAACACCATAAACATATTTTAAAGCATAGTATAATTGTCACAATATCAACAATGGCCATATAGGCAACCATATTACCAAAAGAGGATGGTTATTACATGATCATTCAAACAAGTGTGGTTATTACGTAAATCTAGCCAACATATACGATTTTGAAGGAGCTGAACGCATAAAAGTTATTACATGATCATTCAAACAAGTGTGGATACTTCTTTTTCATTTCATCCTCGGCTTCCCAAGTAGCTTCCTCAACGTGCTGGTTCCGCCATAATACTTTTACGGATGCAATCTCCTTATTCCTTAGTTTTCGAACTTGCCTATCAAGAATGGCAACTGGGACCTCTTCGTATGATAGCTCTTCGTTTACTTCAATAGTCTCTACTGGCACAATGGAGGACAGATCCCCTACCACCTTCCTTAACATAGACACATGGAAAACCGGGTGTACCAATGATATCTCGGGCGGCAGCTCGAGCTTGTATGCCACCTGACCAACTTTCTAAATAATTTTGTATGGCCCGACGTACCTTGGTCTTAACTTTCCTTTCTTTCCAAATCGCATGATACCCTTCATAGGGGAAACTTTCAAGAATACCCAATCATCTTCTTTAAACTCCAAATCTCTGCAACGCACATCCGAGTAGGATTTTTGGCGACTTTGAGCAGTTTTCGACCTTTCTTTAATGAGCTTGACTTTCTCCCTGGCCTGGTGCACGAGGTCCGACCCTATCAATTCCGCTTCTCCAACCTCGAACCACCCGATGGGAGACCTACATCTCCTACCGTACAATGCTTTGAACGGTGCCATTTGAATACTAGCATGAAAGCTGTTGTTATAAGCAAATTCTATGAGTGGCAAATGGTCATCCCAACTCCCCTTGAAGTCAATAGTACAAGCACGCAACATGTCCTCAAGCGTCTGAATAGTCCGTTCTGCTTGCCCATCGGTTTGTGGATGAAAAGTTGTGCTAAGTTTCACTTGCGTACCCAAACCCTGTTGAAACTTCTTCCAAAAGTTAGCTGTGAATTGAGCCCCTCGGTCTGAAATGATTGAGACTGGAGTGCCATGTAACCTGACTATTTCTTTGATATACAACTGAGCATATTTCTCCGCCGTGCCGGTAGATTTAACTGGCAAGAAGTGTGCTGATTTTGTGAGTCGATCCACGATTACCCAAATTGAGTCGAACTTGCGCGAAGTGCACGGCAACCCTACCACAAAGTCCATGTTAATCATCTCCCACTTCCACATTGGAATGTCTATGCATTGTGTCAACCCACCAGGCCTTTGATGTTCGGCTTTTACCTGTTGACAATTTGGACATTTTGCCACAAATTCTGCCACATCCTTCTTCATGTTTTTCCACCAATAAATTCCCTTGAGATCATGATACATTTTTGTAGAACCTGGGTATACAGAATACCTGGATGTGTGAGCTTCTACCATGATCCTTTCCCGAAGACTGTCGATATCAGGAACACACAGGCGGTCTTGGTACCGTAAGGTACCATCATTCATGCCCAAGGAGAAAGCTGAGGTCTTATGATTGTGAATCCCTTATTTTAGTTATGCTAACAATGGATCACTGAATTGCTTTTCTTTCACCTCTACCACAAGCGATGATTCAGCCCTATTTCGTATAATTACCTTTCCTTCATCAGAGTCTGCCAGACGAACTCCCAAATTAGCTAGTCGGTGAACTTCCCTAGCTAACGGCCTCTGGTAGGCCCCCAAATGAGCCAAACTTCCAATAGATTTTTGACTAAGTGCCTCTGCCACAACATTTGCCTTACCCGAGTGGTAAAGGATATCCATATCGTAGTCTTTGAGCAACTCTAACCACCTTCATTGTCTCAGGTTCAACTCTTTCTGCTTGAAGATGTATTGAAGGCTCTTATGATCAGTAAATATGTCCACATGGACCCCATAAAAATAATGTCGCCAAATCTTTAGTGCAAATACCACAGCTTCTAGCTCTAAGTCATGCGTTGGATAGTTCTTCTCATGATTCTTAAGCTGCCTAGAGGCGTAGGCTATCACCTTGCCCCGCTGCATCAGCACACACCCCAGCCCGACTCTTGAAGCATCGCAATACACCACAAATCCCTCGGTACCCTCTGGTAGGGCTAACACTGGTGCTATTGTTAACCTTTATTTCAATTCTTGGAAACTCTTTTCACAAGCATCAGACAATTGGAATTTAACTGCTTTCTGTGTCAATTTTGTCAAAGGAGAGGCAAGAGTAGAAAACCCCTCCACAAACCTCATGTAATACCCAGCTAATCCCAAGAAACTGCAAATCTCGGTTGGAGTAGTAGGTCTAGTCCAATTCTTCACCGCCGCAACCTTCTACGGGTCAACCATAACTCCTTCCCTGGAAACAACATGACCCAAGAATGCGGCAGATTCAAGCCAGAATTCACATTTTGAAAATTTTGCATATAATTGATGTTGCTGAAGAGTCTGTAATACTGCCCTGAGATGGCCAGCATGGTCCTCCCGACTTCGGGAATATACTAGGATGTCGTCAATGAATACTATCACAAAGGAGTCTAGGAAGGGCTTGAAGAGTCGATTCATAAAGTCCATGAAAGTTGCTGGGGCATTTGTTAGCCCAAAAGACATTACCATGAATTTGAAGTGCCCATACCAAGTTCTGAAGGCTGTTTTTGGAATATCTCGCTCCCGTATTTTCAACTGGTGATACTCGGACCGCAAGTCAATCTTTGAGAAACATGCAGCGCCTTGCAATTGATCGAACAATTCATCTACTCTTGGCAAGGGATATTTGTTTTTTATTGTGACTTTGTTAAGATGCCGGTAGTCAATACACATCTGCAGCGATCCATCCTTCTTTCTTACAAACAAGACCGGTGCACCCCATGACGACACACTTATCCGTATGAAACCCTTTTCTAACAAATCCTTCAATTGCTCCTTTAGTTCTTTCAATTCTGCCGGTGCCATCCTGTAAGGTGGAATCGATATAGGCTGTGTGCCTGGCATCACGTCGATCCCAAAATCAATCTCCCTATCTGGTGGAATCCCAGGGAGCTCATCTGGAAAGACATTCGGAAATTCATTCACAACTGGTACAGAATCAAGGCTAGGTGCCTCGGCATTGGTGTCTGCAACTCGAACTAGATGATAGATACACCCCTTCTTGATCATTTTCGCGGCCTTAAGGTAGGAAATAAACCGACCTCGAGGCACTACATTATCTCCCCTCCATTCAATGATGGGCTCATTAGGAAATTCGAGCCTGATAGTTCTAGTCCTACAATCAAGTTTGGCAAAGCATGAGTAAAGCCAATCCATTCCCATTATTACGTCAAAATCCACCATTCCCAACTCGATAAGATCGGCCATAGTATCCCTACCACGCACCGTAACAACACAACCCCTATAAACTCGAGCAGCCAAAATTGACTCACCAACTGGGGTAGATACTGAGAATGGCTCATGAAGCTGCTCTGGTTCTATCCCAAATCCCATAGCAACAAACGGGGTAACATATGATAAAGTGGAACCAGGGTCAATAAGCACATACACATCATGAGATTGGACAGTCAGAATACCTGTAACAACATCTGGAGAAGCCTCTGCAGTCTGGCGACTACTCATAGCATAAAATCAGCTGGGACCTCTCGAACTCTACGCACCACCCCTAGCTGCACCCCGCTCTGCGGGCGTTGGGGCACCTTGAGCTGGGGAGGGGGCTGAAGATGTGGCAGCTGCTGAACTGGAGGGCTGAGCTGTGCCCCTACCTGTTCCCTGACGAGACGCGCGACAGTGTCTCTGAATATGGCCCCTCATCCCACATCCATAACATATAGGCAACTCCGTGTAACAGACCCCCGAGTGCATCTTCCCACACTTGGGACACGGGGATCTCTGCTGCTGCTGAGACCTCTCCCCTAACCGGCCTCGCTGGCGGAATCCCCTGTTGCCCTGACCGGGCTTGAAACGACTCCACTGCTGCTGGCTGGGCCCTGATGGCGGTGCACTGGCTGAAGACTGTGCAACAGACTGGGAAGGTCCTGATGATCCTCCCCTAAAAGCTGATCTTCCCCCACCTAGGGACTCTCCTATGTTGCCCGTAGACCGGGCCTTGCTGTTACTCTCTCTCGCCATTCTGTTCTTCAACTTACGGTCCTCTGTGGCCTGAGCAAAGGCTACCATCCTCCCATAATTCTGCTGCCCGGGCTGCCCTTGTCTCAGCGGGCAAGAAATGATCAATGAAAGCATCGGCAAACTCACTCCACTTCG
>MU729135.1:67287-132438 GCA_026770625.1 Nicotiana glauca
GTCTACAAGCCTCTAGAGATAACTGAACTACACCATGGTCGGGACATGGCCTCGACCTACCCATCAAACCTGTATATATACAATGGAATCCAATGTCTATACCTAGCAACTTCGAGGAAGTGGAGCTTACCAACTAAGCTAATGTTTTACTCTGTCTGCTAGGAGGGTCTGTCCAACTGTCGATGAGGACCTTCAGGCATGAAATGTAGCGTTCCCGGCAAAAAAACGTCGGTATGAAATAATGTACTGAGTATGTAAGGCAACAGGATAACAGAAAGCTAAAACTGAACTGATAATATAATAACTGAAAGTAACTGGGGGTCAAAGATAATCTGAAGGTATGCTTACCTGTTGATACTGACTCAACTCTCTCAATATATTACGTAAAATAGTTGTTCGGCCTTATAAGGCTCGGTATGTGTAACTGCTCTGCCGTAGTAGGCTCGCTCATAGGTGCTCGACCATACCAGGCTCTGTATCTCGACCATACCAGGCTCGCTCATAGGCACTCGGTATATAACTCACCATCTGATCGGAGGTTGCTCAATAGGGGCCTGCCCATCGATTGTAGCTCGATGGTGGTAAAAATACAGTAATAGTGTGTGTGTGTATATATATACACTCTCTGCTCTCTTTGTTGATAGAAGATAAAACTAAACTGAATATGAAGTCCTGATAAGGGAGAATACTGTTCTTATGAGACTAGGATAGTGTATATAAATTCGAGAATATGAACTTCTCTTTATGTCTCGTTGTCAAACACATATAGTTACTAGATCATGCCAAATGAACGAACGGTTTAGTCTTAACATACGTTATCACAATCTTTCCAATAACCAAGTTGAACTCTCCTCTTCTCACCTTAATCTACAACAACTATAATAATACTACCATTATGTTACAAAAGGTACAACTATCGCACATCGGACGACAAGCTTATTTTATATTAAAATGGGCAACATCTCCTCTATAATCCTTACTTCCAGAAAATTCAAGATAACACCAACAACACAATAACACAACAATAAAAATATATATACATTATTTTCCATCATTATATACACCGTCAAATACTACAAATAGCCCAACACACCCCAATCTCTTCATACACAAAACGACCATCGTAGTAGTGTCAAACGACCCAAAAATGTTACGACGAACGATCAGCCCACCACCCTAAAGTTATATGGTATTTCTCCACACCTTTAAACAGTAGTAAAACACACAGCCCAATAGAAACACAAAATAGTCCACAAAAAATATTCCACTACAAGTGAATAACTCGAACTCACGGCTTCCAATCACCATCGTGTGAGTTCTTATAAGTATAGAATGACTTGCCATTAATTTACAGCGTAAAAAATGGATGAAAGAGAGTAGTAAAATTACCTTATTTGTTGGATAACTCAGCCTTCATCTTGGTTCTTCAAACTCTAGATTTTACCCCCAACTAGAACTTGAAAGGGAGAGAAAATCAATTAGGGTTTGTGGGTAGTTTTTGGGAGGAAGCTTGCAGGGGTTTAGGTCTGATTATTTGTAATATATAATAAGGTTTATTTTTCAGGAGATAAGACATTAAATGAGCTATTTGTTTGATCCGAAATTGCCTCTTTTTGGGCTCTTATTCAACCAAGTAGGTGACACACCTACTTGTCACCTAATAGTTTGTGCACTCTTGCAAAAATGCACATAGCTCTCTACTCCGATGTCATATTGATAAACAGTTTAATGCGTTAGAAAATAAACTCATAGATATTCAATTTTATGGGTCGAACAGCTGATAACCCTAAGTATATTGGGGAAAAATCACAGTTACATTGGACCCAAATGTTTAGTAAACCTTATGAACGTAACTTGTGATGACTTTCATCGACTTTTGTTCCACAACTTGTTTGACTTCAAAGCATAACACACGACTATCATACGACTAACCTAATTTATAACATAACCTCCTTATCATATTAAGCACCTTATTCTCACCCCAAAAGTACATGTTATAAGATTCCCAACTTGTCGACTTTTGACGAAACATTATTTTCTTCAAATCCTTTAGCTTCTGAACCTTCCAACCCTCTTTGTACTTGTTTTTAATAATCTTCAATAATTTTAACCTCCACATTAACATGATTAACTAACTTTGTAAACTTTTCAAAGATGATTTCATTTCTGAGCTTACATCAATTGACTTACGACGTACCCTTACGTACGAAAACATGGGGTGCAACATCCTTCTTATAATATGATCATGGGTAAATGGGAAAGATGGGCCGTCATGAGATAACTAGAATAAAACATAAGGGAATACTACAAATAAGATGACCCAACATGATATAGAAACTTATACGTGTGATATACGGGCCTATAAGGCCGACATGATCATTTGTATACTCTAAACATAGGCCGATAAGGCTATACAAGTATCCATATACATTACATATGTCTACAAGCCTCTTAGAGTACATAAACATCGTAAAGGTAGGGACAGGACTCCACCATACAAATCAATACATGTCCAAATCATACTAACTAAATAGGCAACTCTAAAGCAAGTGGAGTGCATCAACACCTTCCGCTGAGCTGATAGCCTACTAGGAGGACTCTTAACCTGTCTATCGGGACATCAGGCATGAAACGCAGTGTCCCCAGGCAAAAGGGACGTCAATATGAATAAATTACCGAGTATATAAGAAAGGAAAGTAAAAATAAGAACAGTAATGTAAAGAGAGATATAGGAGATACAACATGTAGAATTTGAGTGCATCTGAGGGATATTGACATGTAATGCAAGATATATATATATATATATATATATATATATATATATATTTAAATTTTAAAAATATACACCTATGTGGGCATCATCATCATTATATCATAATCGGTCTCAAAGAGGACTCGGTAAATACGTACCCGGCCATCTTAAGGCTCGGTAGAATCATACCCGACCACATGAAGCTCGATAAATCCCAACTAATAAGTGGTTGCACAATAGGTTCTGTACCTGGCCGACTATAGCACGGCTCAGTAGTGTAAAGTAGATACAAATATATAATTCATGTTGGACTCATGGAATCATGTTCTAAACCTTTCGGAGTGATGTAAGGTCGTCGCACTTTCTATTTATGGACATCATACCATCAATATGAACCTTAATAGAATTCAAGCATCATACATACATGATTAGAAGAACTTTATAAGGAAAGAACATCATGGACAACCTTAGTTTCTAGGAGTAGATCCATTATGAAATAGCATATCGGTTATGTTTGTTTCACTTTAGATCATGCTAAAATAAATAAGGAAGTGAACCTTAACTCCCTTGAGTCCTTAATACATTCCAATCAATTCTGCAAATAACTAAACTCAATCTACCATAGCATAAGGAGAGTCAAAATCAGTGCTGAGTAAAAGCTAAGTCTGCAACTTAAACTAGTAGCTCATTTATGTAAATTTGGGCAACATCTCCCCTGTAACAAGGGCCTCCTCCAATACCATATACCAAAAACAACCACCAAAGAAATCCAACAGCATATAAATATCAATAAAAAGACACCATATAGCAACAACAAGTCACAACTACTTCACGATGAGCGGCAATCTCTAATTGGAACTCGTATACCCCATATCACCCCTTATAGAATTCTTAATTCACCTTAAAAATACCATTAACATGATAATGAAGTCATTAATCAATGATTCTATCCTTATACGATATATTTATACAAAGGAAACAATCCACAACTCCAACTATCTTCAATTAGCAACTTTATTTACTAGTTCATGTCTAGTCCATCCATTTAATTTAATCAACATCAAGATAACCTTTAGAACCTTCAATAAAACAATACAAATACCTCCTATACTTCAAGTAGAAATCCAAGTTATATTTAGCTTACAATAGCCCTCAATGTCAATACAACACCACAAAAGTGACTTAAGATAATCCAAGTATTATCATGTAGTTTATCATCCTAACAACTTAACCAACATACAAGCAAGCTTAAGAAAAATTAGTAAGATGCTATACTCACCTTAGCCAGTAGAAAAAACATGAAAGTCCAGCCAAACATAGCCCACAACTATCCTCAATGACAACACAACCTCAAAGAGGTGTTGTTCTTCACTAGAACTAACTTTTGATGTTGAAATATAGTGTAATCCATTTGAAAGACTTGAAATAATCTAGGGTTGATATTAAAAGCTTGGTAGAGTATTTTACAGAACTTAAACCACTAAATAAAACCTCCCACACAAGCTGGAACCACCCAAAAATTAGCAACAACAAGAAGAACAAAAAACATGCTAGCGCAACGGGATTCCAAACACTTGATTGTGTTGTTTGCCCTTTTGTGGGGTCTTGGGTCATGAGAGGACCTTCCTTGAGTTTTTTTAGGTGTCTAGGGTCTGAAGATACTAAAAAATAATGAGTTAAAATGGGATTGAGGTGTCTTATGTAAATCAATATATCTCAATTGCCTATGTGGGTCTCATAGAGAGGTGCTTGGTGCAGTCTAGAAAAATGCGAATGTATAGCTAATCCAACATTGTATCCACAAACGGTTTAATACCTTAGAAGATAGACTCATAGATATTCAATTTTCTAAGTGGATCACCCCATAATTCGAAGTAAATTGGGACAAAATCGCAGCTACATTTGACCGAAATTCCATCCCATTGATGATCTTTGCAAACTTTTGTTCCACAACTCGCTTGACTCCAAAACGTAATACTCGACTATGATACAACTAAAATAACTCATAATATAACCTCTTATCATGTTAATCACCCTAGTATCACCCCAAAAGTACATGTTATCATATCCCCAACTTCTCGACATTTGACGAAACTTATTTTCTTCAATTCGTTTAGCTTCTAAGCCTTCCAACCTTCTTGGAACTTTTTGTTCATGATCTTAAATATTTGTAACCTCCAAGGTAACATGATTAACTTAATTTATGTACTTTTAAATATTATCTCATTATTGAGCTTATATCATGTCTTACGACGTACTCTTACGTATGAAAATATGGGGTGTAAAATCATTCCTCCCTTTAAAACATTCATCCTCGAATATTGGTTGATGTGATTATTAGTTTCAGAACCTATAGCTCTTAAGAATACTTTAATATTGTCCTTTCCATCTAGGTAACTATTTTTTGAATAAATCCAAAGGCTAGGGAATTCCCCATTCAGGACTCTTTCTCATACCATGACTTGTGATCGGAATTCTTCCAATCTCGTGTTGCTACCTTATGTCATCCAGCTTGTATGAATCTATCCTTGTATGTGTGCCTATGCGACTCTTCTCTCCTTTTTCCTCCAACTTTTAGACAGTCTCTAGGCCTGACTTTGTGAACATATACAAAAATATGACAAGATGTCCCTCTGGCATCTATAGGTGTACTAAAGTTCTTCACTTGGTAATTTGTAGAACTTACGACTATTGCTATACCTTGCTTCATAGCCTCGGTTATCTATGCTTATGGCTTTAATACATATAGGTTGGTCATAATATACCCTAACTCTTACTTTGATTTATTATTACAGAGGTCTGTTATCCAACTACAAGTTACTCTCTCACCGCTTATCTTATTGTATAAATCTAAGCCCTTTAATGCTTTCTTATTACTGTTCATCTAAAGAATGCATCATAATATCCTCTCATTCTTTGGAATTCTTAACCATCTATTTTTGATTCACCTTAATGTTGATCTATAATCCACCACTGATAACTTGAAACCTCTTATGTAATACATTATCACTAGGGCTCATGTCTTATTGGGGAACATTTGAAGTTATTTGCCTGATTCACTTAGGGACAATACTATACTTCAATAACTGTATTTCATAGCATCCCAATGTGATTCATCTTATTGGGGGGGGGGGGGTATTCTAATCCTATGCAATTCATAAAATCATTTTTTCATTAAATCCTTAGTAAATCAAAGGCCTAAATGTCATCAACTTATCTATCATAATTATACCCTTATTCTACTACAAGGTAAGCGTTCCATCTCTTATAAATGCACCTACTTAGACTCCTCTGAGTTAATTCAAACTATACTGAGCTTTCTATAACTTACGGAAACCATCAGCTCTTTTGTTTTGATGGGCTTAGTCCCAAGTCCTTACTTATTCTTGTCACCTTTTCACTCATCTTTTCATATCCTTACTCTTATCTACCTAAAATCTTGTTGCTCTACCATACTTTATCTTATAAATTACACATATCTATTTATACTACTCACAATCTTCCTTTCACTTGCTAGTACCATAGCTTTCCTTTCGTGCCTTCTCGGTGGGTTTTCAATGTAAACAATTACTTTTCCTGGTCATTCTGCCACTTGATGCATTGAAACTTGGCTTATCATAGTGCCCACGAATATTGGAATTCCCTATAACTCGTATGATCTCAAATATCACCTTTGACTTCTCGTTCATTAGTCATGATAGATATCGCATTCTTATGGAGTGTATACAATGTTGTAGTGAGACTGTTGTTACAAGACCATTTCTTCTTCAAGTTACTATGCTTAGTTTGAAGCCTTTTTCCTTATTTCCTCAACTAGTCTTTCATTGTAGTAGTTAGGGAAGACCCTCTAACTCTTCTAAATCTGCGATCTTATTACATCGTATACCCAACAGAATTTTTGATGTTCTTACTCGACTATAATTATCCTTAGTTACTTACCTCCATGCCCTTGTGTTCGTAGGTTACTTCTGAACTAAAAATTTTGGTTGTCTCCTCAAAAGTATTTTTTTATTTCCATAACTTATACTGTATCTTCAACTACCCAACTCCTATCTGAATATTTCTCAAGGATCATGATGACATACCGCGAGCTGAACTCACTATGTTGGGGTTCACTACATTTATCTTGCATAATCTGTTGCTTTATGTGAGACATCCTGCCTAGCCATAAATAGGCCCTTCCTGAAACAACTACTAATTACTCGTCGGTCTGTGCTTATATCTATATTTTACATTACCTCTCTTAGTTTATGTATTTTGTCTTAACTTACCTCTCCTACTGGACCGTGATGTATCAAGTGTCCATTCACACTTTTTTTATCAATAACATCCTAGCTAGGAACTCTTACTACCTCTCCCTGGTGTCATGCTTGCATAAG
Organism: Nicotiana glauca; assembly: GCA_026770625.1. NCBI lineage: Eukaryota > Viridiplantae > Streptophyta > Magnoliopsida > Solanales > Solanaceae > Nicotiana > Nicotiana glauca. The sequence goes on from MU729135.1 coordinate 74,419, forward strand.
GTTCTAGAGCTGTGACATATCTGTAGGATCTGAATAAATGGAACCTCATTCCTTTCGCCGTTTTACCAAAATCTTCCTTTTCTATTCCATAGTTACCTCATCATCTTTGGTGTCTTTTCACATCTACAATGGCATCTTACTCGCCTTGTGGTAACCCTTTTGTACCAAGGATAATTGAATATCTTACGCACTACAGTGACACCTAGTGTAACTGGCACACTTAGTCCCTTAAGCTTAATTCTACTCATAACGTTTGATTTAGGGAAGTGTCTTCCTAAATGACCATTCAAGGTTATTTATATATTGTCTATTCTATGATTGCGGAACACGATCTTTGAAATTATCACGATGCCGACTATTACCGGTTCCTTGGATCCCTAATTCAGGTTGTTTTTTATCTTGTTTACTAGACCATACTAATTTTTGTTACTACAAGGGGTCTAACTAGCCTTCTGGTAATCACGTTGGAGTCACCAACTCATATATCGAAATGAGGGTATGACTTTATGGCTTATCCAGTTTTATTGTCTCAAGGAAAATCACCTCTTGTCTTTTCCTTCACTTAACTATAGACTCTGCTATTTTGTCATATTTTGATTTACCATTATCACTCATTTATTACATCTTACTCATAATGCTTCATTAACTCTCTTCTTATGCTCTTGATAATAATTTTGTCTATTACTTTACTCTGGAAACTTCAATAAAATATTCTTTCACTTATAACTCCCGTTGCTCTATCCACCGGCTCTTCTGGTAGCCTAACATTCTTTCTTTACTAGGGACGGAGCCATACAATGGTAAATTTTTATCTTTCTAGAATTCCAGTACCAATCTTCTGAATTTTATAGACATTCTAGTATTTCATATCTAAATGTACTATTCTAGAGTACACCATCGAGGTGTCTCGCAAGGAGAACTGTTACTATGTTTGCAATATCTTTCGGAAATGTCTGCTAATGCTAACAATCCATCCACGGTTTTGGGTTACTCTAACCCTAGTTGAATCTTGATATCCCATCCTTCTCTTAAACAATATTTGTTAGGGCATAACTGATATGGGTGTTGTCAAGTGTATATATCTATGTTACTGTTAAAAGTACCTCAGAATGCTTATATTTCTCTGTCTAAATTTTCAATACTGAGAATCTTCACTAACTGGGTACCTCGTATCCTTCTTTACCTTGATTTTATCATTTTTTAATTTGTTTTTACTTGTTGAAACTAGTATTTGCCTTCTGATTCTCTCGTTGCTTTAAACCATATGGGTAGATAGATATTCGTGCCTTATTGATCCTTATCTAGAAGTTTACACGTCTTAGTACACACGTGATCTGCTGAAGACATCCTGTTTACTTATCATAAACATGATTCAGAATATCGAGTTCCTCTGACTCAACTCTACCACGGTCACATTCAATCTCTTACCAATTGTCTTTTTGGATGTAGGTATCATTCTATTACGAATAAAATAGAATTTAGGAGTTTGAATTCTTACAACTGAGCTCTACACACGATCTAGAGTAAGAAGAAAGAGTGACAATCCTAAATGTCCTATAGCCTCCTACTTATCACCAGTAAACAAGACTCTACTAGAAATGACTTGTAGACTCCCTAGAAAATAATTACTCAGATACCACTTTTGTCACAACCCAAACTGAAGGTCCGCGATGGGCACCCGGTGCCTAACTCAACCGAGTACCAATGTAACGTATCCTTCTTATCATACTATCATTAGTAAATGGATTAGAAGGGCCATCATGAGATAAGCAGACTAAAACATAAGGGAATACTACACATAGGATGACCCAATATGATATAAAAACTTACAAGTGTGACATATGGTCTTAAAAGGCCAACATGATCATTTGTATACTCAAAACATAGGCCGACAAGGCCATACACGTATCCATATACATTATATTTGTCTACAAGACTCTAAGAGTATATAAACTTCATAAAGGTCGAGACAGGCCCCGCCATACCAATCAATACATGTCTAAATCATACTAACCAAATAGGCAACTCCGAAGCAAGTGGAGTGCACCAACACCTTCCACTGAGCTGATAGCGTACTAGGAGAACTATCAACATGTCTATCGGGACCTGTAGGCATGAAGGAAAGTTTAACATACCTTAACCTCGTTGATTCCTTAATACCTTCCAAGCAATACTTAGAACAACTCAACTCAATCTATCATAGCATAAGGAGATTCAAAATCAGTGATGAGTAAAGGCTAAGTCCCCAACTTAAACTAGTAGCTAATTTATGTAAATTTGGGAAATATCTCCCTTGTAACAAGGGCCTCCTCCAATACCATATACCAAGAACAAAAACAACAAGAGAAATCCAACAATATATAAATATCAACAACAAGACACCATATAATAACAACAAGTCACAACTACTTCACGACGAGCGGCAAGCTCCGATTGGAATCCGTATAGACCATATCACCCCTTATAGAATTTATACTTTAACATAACAGGATCATTAACATGATAATGAAGTAATTAATAAATTATTTCATCCTTATACGATATATTTATAACAAAGAAAATAATCCACAACTCCAACTATCTTCAATTAGCAACTTAATTCACTAGTTCATATCTAGTCCATCCATTTAACTTAATCAACATCAAGATAACCTTTAGCACATGCAAGAATACAATACACATACCTCTTTTAGTAGATTCAAGTAGAAATATAAGTTATATTTAGCTTACAACATCCCTCAATGGCAGTACAACACCGTAGAAGTGACTTAAGCTAATCCAAGTATTATCTTGTAGTTTATCATCCTAACAACTTAACCAACATACAAGAAAGATTAAGCACAATTAGTAGGTTGTTATACTAACCTTATCCAATATAAATAACTTAAAATTTCAGCCAAACACAGCCCAAAAATATCCTCAATAACAACACAAACTTAAAGAGGTGTTGTTCTTTACTAGAACTAACTTTTGATGTTGAAATATGGTGTAATCTATTTGCAAGACTTGAAATAACCTAGGGTTAATATGAAAACCTTGGTAGAGTATTTTATAGTACTTAAACCACTTAAAACAACCTCCCACACGAGCTGGAACCACCCAAAAATCAGCAACAACAAGAAGCACAAGAATCTTACAAGCGCGACGGGATTCTCGACACTTGATATGTGTTGTTTGCCTTTTGTTTGGGTCTTGGATCATGAGAGGACCTTGAGAGAGTCTTTTTGGGTGTCTAGAATCTGAAGATATTGAAAAATAAGGAGTTAAAATGGGGTTGAGGAGTCTTATATTTATCAATATGTCTCAACCACCTATGGAGGTCCCATAGAGAGCTGCTTGCGCAGTCTTCCAAAAATGTGAATATCTCTCTATTACAATATAGTGTCCACAAAAGGTTTAATGTGTTAGAAACTAGACTCGTAGATCTTCGATTTGGTAGGTATCATCAAATAATTCAAATTAAATTAGGAGAAAATCACATCTATATTTGATCTAAATTTCAGCACATTTATGAATGTAACTTGTGATGACCTTTGCAAACTTATGTCCACACCTCGCTTGACTACAAAACGTAATACATATCTATTATAAGACTAAAATAACTCATAACATAAGCTCTTATCATGTTAATAATCCTAGTATCACCCCAAAAGTACATGTTATAACATTCCTAACTTGTTGACATTTGACAAAACTTATTTTCTTCAATTCGTTTAGCTTCAAAGCCTTCCAACCCTCTTGGCACTTTTTGTTCATGGTCTTAATTATTTGTAACCTCCAAGGTAACATGATTAACTTACTATATGTACTTTCAAAGATGATCTCATTATTGAGCTTATATTAATTGTCTTACGACATAATCTTACGTACGAAAATATGGGGTGTAACACATGGTATCCAATCGAGGGATCGAGATCAATCCTGAAAAATTCAAATCCATAGAACACATCACCATGGTAGAAAACCTCAAGGTCGTTCGGAGATTGACTAGGCGTATAGCTACCCTGGGCTGGTTCATATCGAGGTCCTCTGACAAAAGCCATTGGTTCTTCTCACCGTTGAAGAAGAATAATAATTTTTCCAAGATCCTGGAATGCCATCAAGCTTTGAAAGAACTCAAATGGTACCTATCGAGTCCACCCCTACTCCACACTCCGAAGGCATACGAACAGTTGTACCTTTACTGGGCGGTTTCGAAGGTAGCGATAAGTAGAGTCTTAGTCCAGGAAGAGGAAGGTACGTATTTTCCTAATTACTATGTCAGTAGAACTCTAGGTGAGGCCGAACAAGGTACCCTCACCTGGAAAAATTGGCGCTCGCTTTGCTACGCACCTCAAGAAAGTTAAAATCATACTTTCAGTGCCACCCCATATGTGTCATAACCTCTTTCCTATTGAGGAACATCATGCACAAACCCGTGCTGTCGGGCCGTTTGGACAAATGAGGCATAAAAATTAGCAGGTACGATATCGAGTATCGACCCCAAACCTCCAAAAATCTCAAATTTCTGAAGACTTTATGGCCGACTTTAAGCTATCCTTAATACCCGAGTCGAAAAGGAATTATTTCTAACCTCGGGGACTACCTCGGGAATTTAGACCCTTTTTGCAGATGGTGCCTCGAACGCAAAAAGGTATGGGCTCGGCATCGTGTTGAAACCAGCTACGGGGAATATAGGTAGGAAATCTATTAAAACTTTGAAATTGACAAACAATGAGGCCGAGTATGAGACCATAATTGCAGGTCTTAAATTGGCTATAAGCCTTAGGGCTGAGGTGATCGAAGCCAAGTGCGACTCCCTCCTCATGGTAAATAAAGTCAATGGGACGTTCGAAGTGAATGGGCAACGAGTGAAAAGATACTTAGATAAATGATAGGTAACACTATATCAATTCAGCGAATGGACCATGCAGCACGTGCCTCGAGATCTGAACAGTGAGGCCGATGCTCTGGTTTACTTGGGTTCGTCGGTTGATGTTGATGAATTCAGTTTGGGAACGATGGTATAACTCATGAAATAAGTGATAGAAGAAGGCCACGCTGGCCTAAATTATGTGAGTTTAACTTGTGTTTGTTATTGCCTTTGGATCTCAAAGAATTGAGGGCCTTGCATACCAAGACTGCCAAATTTAGCTTGGTCGAAGGGACAATGTTCAGAAGAACATTCAATGTCCTTCTAGCCAGATGATTGGGGTTAGGAGATACCGAATGTGCCATGAAAGAAGTTTATGAAGGCACTTGTGGGAACCATTCGGGGGCCGAATCTTTGGTTTGCAAATTAATTAGGGCTGGTTATTACTGGACTTAGATGGAGAAAGATGCAAAAGACTTCGTGGAAAAGTATGATGACTGCCAGAGACACACCCGGGTGATACATCAACCAAAGGAAATGCTCCAGTCAGTTTTGTCTCTATTGTTATTTATTAAGTGGGGAATGGCCATCGTCAGTCCCCTGTCGTGGGAATTTAGCAAGTCTCAATTCATACTATTCATGACCTATTATTTTTCCAAATTTATCAAAGCTCAAGCATTCGAAAACCTCAGGGAGAAAGAAGTTATTGACCTTATCTGGGACCCATAATATGTCGATTCGAGATACCGACCAAGATCGTTTGTGATAATGGGAAACAATTCATCTGCAGCAAGATAAATAAATTCTTCAAAGATCACAAGATTAAGAAGATACTATAACCATCGTACAACCTTAGTGGGAACGGACAGGCAGAATCAACAAATAAAACCATACTTTAAAACCTGAAAAAGAGGTTGACCGTTGGTAAGGAAATTCTGCTCGAAGTCCTATAGGCATACCATACGACCTCGAGTCTAGTACCACGGCCACCTCATTTTCATTGGTCTATGGGTTCGAAGCCTTAATACCAACCAAAGTGGGAGAATCGAGCCTCTGGTTCCAATATGCGACAGAAGAGTCAAATAGTGAGGCCATGATCACGAGCTTGGAACTATTGGATAAAAGGCGGGAGGCCACCCAGAAAAAACAAATAGAAAGATACTACAACCGAAGGGCCAACCTCTAACACTTTAAGATCGGGGATATGGTGTTGAGGAGAGTAACATTACACACCCGGAACCTGAACAAAGGAAAATTGTGACTGAATTGAGAAGGACCAAATCAAGTCATTGGAATTACCAACAAAGGCTCGTACAAACTCAAAGTACGGAGCGGTGTGCAACTACCGAATAACTGGAACATAACACACTTAAAAGGGTACAACTGCTAAGGTATGAACTCAATTACTCTTTAATAATGTTATGAATCGGACTAACATTTGTAGGTAGATGATTGAGGATGGATGTGGCTATTAGGTCTGAAAGCACGTGTTGCACTCTTTTTCCTTGAACGGGTTTTGTCCCCAAATAGGTTTTTTTTGCAAGGTTAATAACGAGGCAAAAATAAAACGTGCTAACTTAGACTAGAAGATTGGTCTCAAATCGGAGTCAATGATCGTTCACTTTATATCAACAATATCTAAGCCCTCTCGAGCTCGACCTCGAATACTGGGGGCTATTACCCTTGGATTATAGCTTTTAGCAACGAAAAAAGAAAAATCTTGTATCTTAGAAGTTCATGCTTAGCGGTTAGGATTTATTGTAAGGGCCAAACAGTCGTATGAACCATGCTCACACAGTCCACTCTAGCCATGATACAAGTTTTTATGCGCTTTCGATCATGTACTTTACGCACTGAGAAATGAAAGAAAGTTCCACCTAGCTGTCACACCTCCTTTTTCACTACACCCGCAAGGGCGTAAAGGAGTTTTTCCAATTAAAGGAAAATCAAAACGGGATTTTATTATTAAAGATTCAGAGTCGCCACATGGGAGATTTATGGTGTCTCAAGTCACCGGTTTGGAATCCCGAATCGAGGAAAGAATGACTCTGTTTAACAGTCCGCGAACCAGAAATTCGAGTAAGGAATTCTGTTAACCGGGGAGAAAGTGTTAGGCATTCTCGGGTTCCGTGGTTCTAGCACGGTCGCTAAACTGTCATATTTGGCTTATTTATTTGATTTTAGTGCATGTTTCAATCTATGTGATTTTTAACTTTGAACCACTTTTATTTATTATTAATAATAATTTTTTTTGAAAATAAGAGAATTGCAATGTCGTAAAAATACGTCTCGAACCACGTCACATAAATGCACCCGTGATTTTTGACATATTCTAACACCGTTGAGATTTGGATTTGGGTCACATAAATGTGCACCCGGGTTCAGGAATGTAATATCATTTAAATGACGGTCCTAAAGCAACTAGCGTATTATTAACTTTACGGGAGGCCATAAAATTTGCTAAGTGGAATGTCCCGAGGTCTAAAATATTTTTAATTTGATTAAGAGCGCCACGCAATGTAACATTTTGTTTAGCGCGGCGCACCTCATTTTTATTTTTAAAGGGCAACCTAAAGCAACTACAATTTTCTTTTATGTGTTGTCTCTAAAAAAACAAAAAACAAAGCCCAAATTAATTAGCATGCTCATGCATCATTATTTCAATTGAAAGTGTTAAAGGAAATCAAACTCTCAATTCATTGGGCCTCCAGACCTTGGACCTCGAAACTGATTCAGCCAAGCTCATGAAGAGCTGTCCGAACGTGGGACTTGCACAACCCATTATGGGCCTCCAATGCGAATTAAAGGCAGGCCGTTAAATTTGACTCATAACTGAACCCAAGTCCAATATGAGATTGGGTCTTAGAATACTAGTCTTGTGATCATGTCTAGACTTAACCATTTATTCAAATCAAAACATGCCAACATTAAATCCAGTTTTAGGTATATTTAGCTCGTATGTAAATTGATAACCTAACACACATATTCTGGCAATTTCAACAGTTAATTCACTTGACACATGTTAAGGATTGTATTCATGGATTAAATCTGGTAATAAACAACTGAAAATGACTAATGCTTTCAGACTAACAGATATAATCGATTACTATAAGCATATGTACTGCTTCCAGATTCCAATCACACAGCTACATTCTAAAACATCTGATTTCACGTTAACACACTACTTTGGACCTGATACACTGTTTCTAAACCTCTCGCTTTAAATTAACACATAGGAACTGAACATCGAATTTAATTAGGACCGGATCTAACACTACTAAACTCGATATTTATATGATCATGGAAGGATCTAAAATCAATTTCATGGTCTCATGCAATCTGAAACTGTCCAGTTTTCAATTACTGGTGAAGATCTATAACCTCAAATCCAGTTTCAAGCTCAAAGCATTTTTCAACAAAAGCAGAACCAAATTAAAACCAGGACATTAGGTTGTTCTATACTAAAGCCGTTACTAGATGAATAATCATTGGTTTAATAGTCCCAAACAGTCCTAAACAGTCCAAGTTATACAATCCAAAGTTATGTACGACAAATCAAAATTAAACTACACTAGGCAATTATATCTAGCATCTACTTAACTATTGATACATGATAGTCCAAACAAGCACGATTCAGGGAGTAAATGATCGAGCACATTTATTTCATTTCTACTTCAGAGCTACATCAATGCACATTCAGGTGTGTACCTGGAAATTGAATAAAATGACGAGAAATGGAGGTCAACTATAGCAGAAGATCAATAGAAGTATAACCACAACAAGCAACAGCTCAAATCAGCAGCAAACAGGACCAATTTTAGGCCTAAAGCAAGGTCACAATACCCAGGGAGGAATAACAGAGAAGCAACACCAACAAATCACCCAAAAACACACTTGTTTGAACTCAAATTTACTCGAAATTGAACCAGGAATACTTTTTGAAAATTTCAGCAACCAGAAACCGAGATAGAAGATGCAAATCGACCAACAAAATTTGAAATTAACCTACGTATCCCAATAGAACAGTAACTTTTGGATTTTTTGTGTTGTTTCTACTTTTTTTTTTTTTTTAAAGATTTGGAATTTGAAATTCAAATCTCAGATTTGAAATTTGCAGAATACCTTTTGGGGAAAATTTCAGATCTCGAAAACTTCTTCAACAAGGCAGTAGTGATTGCCTTTTATAGGCAAAGCTAAGGAGAATTTTCAAATTTTCATTTACACCTCTAGTCCCTCTTTTAATTTTCCAGTTTTACTTATTTAGCCTTTTATTTTCTGATTTGTTACTCAAGTTACTACACTAGGTTTACTGAAATTTAAACTAAAGCCCTATTCTAGAGAGGTCCAGGGAATTCTAGCTTTTTCTACAATATTTTCTTTATTCGAGAGTACCTAAAATACCCTTCATTCAATCCGAAAATACTGTATTAACCTAACTAAAATCCCAGGCCCTTTTATCCGAATTTAAAATTATCAACTATAACCAAACTACCTAAACTGAACCTAATAACTAATTAAGACTAAACGCTGAACTAAAGGAATAATCATTTCAAAACTAAACTAAACTAATTAAAATCAACTAGTAACAATCATAAGGGAATAATGAATCAACAAATTAAGAACAGACAAACCCAAATAAGGTCGATTGAAAAACTATGAAAATAGAAGAGTAAACTATTATCTCAAATTTAAATGAAGCAGAATTAAACTAAAAATAGAACTATTACAACACATAACAAGTATTGAAACAAATCCTAATCTGATAAAATCAAACTAATAACCAAACTAGAATCAAGAATCAAAACGAACTAAAATCTAAACAGACGAACAATCAATCACAAATCAGAACACAAAATCAGCACAAAATTGACCAAAATTAAAATGCAAATTAAACTAGAAATTAAAAAACATGAGAACATATGCAAAAGAAGGAAACTAAACAAAGAAAAAGGAAAAGAAACAGAACTCACCGATATGGTTCGACTTTGAATTTGATGAGTTTTCCTGGGCATTTTTGGATCACAACTATCCTTAATCATGTATTTTCATGAGAAAACCCATGATTAAGGGCTATTATAGCTCAAAATCAAAGAATCCCCAACATTAGGGTTTTAGGTTTCGGCCAAAATTCGATTTAAAATTCAAAAAGCTCCAGTGATATTCGAAGAAATCTGGTTGGGGATTGGAGATGAGGGAAGTTAGGGGAGTGTAGGGTGTGAATTTGGGGTCGTTTGGTCAAACTTGCATTTTGGTCCGAATTTTCGATCTAAGATTCGAGAAGTTTGGTTATTATTTGAGTGAAACTAAGGCCGGATTTGAGATGAGGGGGAAGAGGAGATCCTATGGTGTAATTTTGGGTGGGAACGGAGACTGGCCGCCGCCGTAAGGCGATTTCCGGCAGCGGCGTAGGGTGGAGCTGGTGAGGGATAACAGGTACGAGGAAGACGAATTGGTCTCTAGGGTTTTCAAGAATTTTGGACATTATAATCTAATATAGAGACTGAACCTGGGCCGTTAGATTGGGGAGATGGATGGTCTAGATTTCTTGACGCCAAAACGGCGTTGTTTTATTAAACTGGGGACTGGACCGGGTAAAAGAGGTGGGTTTGGGCCAATTCAAACGGGTTTGGGAGGGTTTCTTTGGGCTGGGGTCATTTAGTTAAAATCAAGCCCAAATTCGAGCAGCCTTTTAATTATTTTTATTTGTTTTCTTTTCTTTTCCCTTTTTTATTTTGTATTTCTATTTTCTGATTTTTATTAAATGCCAAATCAACAAATAAAATCCAAATTGACTTCTAAAATTATATTGCTCAATTTCCATATACCATAATTCCTAATTAAACGCAAACTAAGACAATTAAAAGTATAAATGCAAAAGAACCATTTTTGTTATTTTCTTTATTATTATTATTTTTTTAAGTAACTCACTACTATCTAATCCTAAAATATGAAATTAAATCCTAAATGCAAATGCCAAGTATATAGTTTATATTTTTTTATTAACTAAAATGCACAGACAAACATGCAAAAAATTAACATAAAATGTCACAAAAATCCACAAAATTGCAAAATAATGAAAGAAATCATTTTGTTTGAATTTTCTAGGAACAATTCATATAAGGCAAAAATCACGTGCTCACAGCTACCCCTCTTGGCTTGGGAACACGAAGAGTTTCCGTGCAAAGATAAGTGATCGAAAATGAGCGATTTTTTCCCGTTCGAATACTCCGTGTGAAGCATTTTTGAATGATTTGACCGCACCCTGATTCTGAGGTTGCCTATATATCCTTGGCTAAAAAGGAATCAGGTCAGTGTAGTTCGGGAATGTCTGGTAGCTGGGACTACCATGAAGCTGTGATTTTACTACTGCTGCTACTGCTTGCTGACCTCTCTTATTACATCATGTCAAAATAAAAGAAGCTAGCATAAGCTATGATCTACGAATTACAGAAATCCTATCTAAATTCTTCAAACTTGCTCTTTTATTTCTTGTTGCCTTGTTGTCTTGCATACTCTCGGTGAAATCTATTGTTGCCGCTTTGAATTGTAAACTGATGTGTTTTTCCTTTCCTTCAGACTGCTGAACTTGAATGTATTCCTATATTATACGGGCGTCTCCCGACTTCGCAACTTGAAAATATATGCCTCTGTTATACGGGCGGGCTCTCAACTTCAAAACTTGAAAATATATGCCTCTGTTATACGGGCGGGCTCCCAACTTCAAAACTTGAAAATATATGCCTCTGTTATACGGGCAGGCTCCAGACTTCGAAACTTGAAAATATATGACTCTATTCTCCAGGCGGGCTCCTGATTACTGAACTTTGATAAGTATTCCCTTGTTCTCCAGGTGGGCTCCTGATTTCTGAACTTGAAAAGTATTCCCTTATTCTCCAGGTGGGCTCCTGACTTCAACAAAAATAGACAAACAAAGAAAATTTTCCGCCCCAGTTTGATAGTTGGGCGCGTCATGTTACCAAATATTACTAAAAATTTGAAAGCTAAAACTTGAATTGTACTTCCCTTGTTCTTCAGGTGGGCACCTAATTGCTGAACTTGAAACGTATTCCCTTGTTTTCTAGGTGGACGCCTGACTGCTGAACTTGAAATGTATTCCCTTGTTCTCCAGGTGGGCGCCTGATTGCTGAACTTGAAATGTATTCTCTTGTTTTCCAGGTGGGCGCCTAACTGCTGAACTTGAAATGTATTCCCTTGTTCTCCAGGTGGGCGCCTGATTGCTAAACTTGAAATGTATTCCCTTGTTCTCCAGGTGGGTACCTGATTGCTGACATGAATGTATTCCCTTGTTATTCAGGTGGGCGCCTAATTGCTGAAACTTGAAATGTATTCTCTTGTTCTCCAGGTGGGCGCCTGATTTCAACAAAATAGACAAACAAAGAAGATTTGCTGCCATAGTTTGGTGTTTGGGCACAGATGTGAGTGTTAAACTGAATTATTCTACCAACTATTATAAGAGTTTGAAAGCTAAGTCTTATTATCCAGGGAGGTCCTGACAACTCCTAACAATTACGAACCTAAGTTATATCTTCTAAAGGTATTACTCCTACTACACTTGTTATCAAAAAGGTCTTAAACTACTCCCCATTATCCAGGAGGGTCCTGACAACTTCTAGCTAAATGACATTTTTAACCTAAACTATCTACTAAAGGTACGACTTCCACTATATCTTGTTATCTAAACCGACCTTAAAACTACGTCCCATTATCTAGGAGGGTCCTGAAAACTCCTAATTGAATCCCATCTTAAACATGCAAACTTTGAAACCCACTTATGCTCCTTTAGGGTACATTTATGCTAAATTATGCTACTCATCATTGTCTTGAAATTTGAACTAAGTCCCATTTTCCAGGAGGGCCCTGAGAATTTCCAGTCATACCTATTTGGGTGCTGCCTTTCCTTATGGAGGGTTTCTCCGAAGTAAATGGAACTTCTGCCCCTATTTCAATCAAAGAAAGATCTTGTCAGTTTAAAATGTGGTTAGTTGCTGGCATTCTTGCTAGGCACACCCTTGCCGCCAATCTTAACTCCAACTTGCTTCCCTGGTTTTGCCTTGAGCCGCTTCGACTTCCCGACCGACTTCCAACCCATGACTTTGATGACCCAAGTGTTCCATCCCATATTGTTGTTTTTTAATTTCTGATCCCTCCGTCCGAAACTTTGCTTCTCGCACAAGACTATCCAATTAATCCACCAATGACACTTCTGGTGGTTATTTATGTCTTATTTTGCCTTTTGACATCTCTAATATATTCTGGCCATGTTGTGCTTTGCAACTGGAAAACTGGTAGTTAGCCTTGACATTCTTCACTTTTGTTTCAAATAGAGCTGACACGGAAACATCTTAAAGAACAGACCTCAAAAGAATGAAATGCAATGACCTCGAGGGTTAAGGATAGAGAGAATCCTAAAACGGATGATTTGTAATGAAGAAGGAAGAGAAGAGGACTTATCTGAGTGGAACAGATCATGCCATGCATTTTGGATTAACCGGCCCCATCTGTCCAACCAATCAACTTTCGATTGCCACATTTGCTGCTCCGGACTTTCATAACCTAATTTTTCACCAAATCCCAGACCTTACTCATCTTGCAGTGTCTTGAGCAGCTTTCAACCACAGACCTGTCTCATTTGCCCATCTGAAAACTCACCTTCGCCTTACGGTGCCCGCGAGGGTTTTCACCAATAAGACTCTCTCATTTTTGATTTCTCTCAACTCACTTCGCCTTACAGTGCCCATGAGGGTTTTCACCAATAAGGCTCTCTCATTTTTTATTTCTCTCAACTCCCGTCGCCTTACGGTTCCCATGAGGGTTTTCACCAATAAGACTCTCTCATTTTCATCCTTTTTCTTCTTGTACCGGAGTGTTGCCCCTGACATGAACCACTTTTACTTGCTCGTATTGGCACTTCTTGAAGACTGATTGGAAGGCCTTTCTTTGGACCGTAATGCAGGCTTTTGGATGGGGTTAGAAAGAAGGGTATCAAAGGCTCAAAACAATTCAACATGGGTTTAAAGTTATAACTTTCGGAATCAGATTTCTCACAACAACCACAACTTCTGCCCCAGTTTCTTTCTTGGGGGACTTTTGGATTTTTGTTTTGGTATGACTTAACCTCAGAGAGGCTGCCTACGTACCCTTTCGGGATCAAGTCAAACGTAGTTCATGTCATAAAACTACTTCGTTGTTGTGATCTTTTCTTTCTTCCACTTTTCTTTTCTTGGTGTTATTTTCTTTTTCCTTTCTTTTCTTTTCTCTTCTTGTTTTTCTTCTCTTTTTTCTTCTTCTTTTTTCTTTTCTTTTTTTTTCCTTTTTTTTTCTTTTTTCTTTTCTTTCCTTTTATATTTCACTATTTTTCTCTTATTTCTCCGCTTACTTTCCCCTGCTCGGGCTTACAAGTTTTATTATTGATTCCGAAAGAGGGGTACGAAAGAAAATAAATGAGTCTCAAAAACGGTAACAAAGGATAAAGTGTTTGGATAGAAGAACAAAATGCCTTCATCATTTCAATCTCAAAAATATGTCAAATACAATCAAGTACAATTAGACAAAGAAACATACATAGTATCGCTTGACTGCATCAGAGTTGATAGCCATTTCTACACATTTCCCTTCCACATCTGTCAAATATAATGCGCCATTGGACAACACCCTGGTTACGACAAATGGCCCCTGCCAGTTCGGGGCGAACTTTCCTTTTGCTTCAGCCCAATGAGGTAAGATGCGTCTCAACACCAATTTCCCTACTTCAAATTTCCGCAGACGCACCTTCTTGTTATATGCTCTTGCCATTCTCTGTTGGTACAATTGTCCGTCACATAATGCTACCAATCTATTTTCATCAATCAAACTTAGTTGTTCCAAGCGGGCTTTGACCCATTCAACATCATCAATTTCCGCCTCGGTGATAATCCGAAGGGATGGTATTTCAACTTCTGCGGGTATTACTGCCTCAGTACCGTATACCAATGAATAAGGAGCCGCTCCTACTGAAATACAGATAGTATTGCGGTAGCCTAACCGTGCGAAAGGTAACTTCTCATACCATTGCCTGGTCCCTTCCAGCATTCTCCAAAGTATTTTCTTGATGTTCTTGTTAGCTGCTTCAACCTCTCCATTCGCCTTAGGACGATATGGGGTGGAATAGTGGTGCATTATCATAAATTGTTGACATGTCTCTGCCATTAGATGGCTGTTGAGATTGGCACCATTGTCCGTGATGATTACCTTCGGGATTCTAAACCGACAGATGATATTTGAATGCACGAAATCGACCACTGCCTTCTTGGTCACATATTTGAAATTTTTTGCCTCAACCCACTTAGTGAAGTAATCAATGGCTACCAGAATAAACCTGTGCCCATTTGATGCCGCTGTCTCGATCGGCCCAATGACATCCATTCCCTAAGCAACGAAAGGCCATGGTGCCGACATTGTATGTAATTCAGATGGTGGAGAATGAATCGAATCTCCATGTACCTGGCATTGATGACACTTGTGCACGAAACTTATGCAATCTCGTTCCATAGTAAGCCAATAATAACCTGCTCAAAGAATCTTCTTTGCCAATACATATCCACTCATATGAGGTCCACAAACTCCCACATGTACCTCGGTCATGATAACTGTAGACTGTTTAGCATCTATGCATCTCAATAAACCAAGATCTGGAGTTCTTTTATACAACACTCCTCCACTGAAGAAAAATCCACTTGCCAAGCGTCGAATCGCTCTCTTTTGATCCCCTGTGGCCTGTGCTGGATATACTCCAATCCTTAGGTATTCTTTGATATCATGGAACCACGGCTCACCATCAAGTTCTTCTTCCACCATGTTACAATTGGCATGCTGATCTCAGACCTGAATCTGCAAAGGGTCCACATAAGCCTTATCTGAATGATGCAACATTGACGCCAAAGTAGCCAAAACGTCGGCAACTTCATTATGAATCCTTGGAATATTCCTGAAATCTATGGATTGAAACCATTGACAAAGATCATGTAAACATTGCCGGTACGGTATGAGCTTCAAGTCTCGTGTCTCCCATTCCCCCTGAATCTGCTGCACCAAAAGATCCGAGTCACCCATGACCAAGATTTCCTAGACACTCATGTCTATATCCAACCTCAAACCCAATATACACGCCTCGTATTCAGACATGTTATTGGTGCAATAGAAATGAAGTTGAGTTGTAACAGGGTAGTGTTGCCCTGTCTCATAAATAAGCACTGCTCCTATACCGACGCCTTTGGTGTTGGCAGCCCCATCAAAGAACAGTTTCCATCCCAGCTTCTAGACTTGTTCTAATTCATCAACATGCATTACTTATTCATCAGGGAAGTATGTCTTCAAAGGTTCTTATTCATTGTCAACTGGATTCTCGGCCAGGTGATCAGCCAAAGCTTGTGCTTTCATTGCAGTCCGGGTCACATAGACAATGTCAAATTCCATGAGCAAGATCTGCCACTTGGCAAGTCTCCCTGTGGGCATGGGCTTCTAGAAAATATACTTTAATGGGTCTAACCGTGAGATGAGATAGGTGGTATATGATGACAAGTAATGTTTCAATTTCTGCGCTACCCAGGTTAAGGCACAACACGTCCTCTCAAGTTGAGTATACTTCACCTCATAAGATGTGAACTTCTTGCTGAGGTAGTAAATCGCTTGCCCTTTCTGTCCCGTGATGTCATGTTGCCCCAGTACACAGCCAAAAGAGTTATCCAAAACTGTCAGATAAAGGATCAAGGGTCTTCCCGGCTCCGGTGGGACCAACACATGTGGACTGGCCAAATACTCCTTAATCTTGTCAAATGCTGCCTGACATTCATCCGCCCATCTAACCGCAGCATCCTTCTTTAGCAGCTTAAAGATAGGCTCACAAGTCGTTGTGAGCTGGGCAATGAACCTGCTGATATAATTTAACCTGCCAAGCAAACTCATCACCTTTTTTTTGTTCTTAGGCGGCGGTAGCTCTTGAATGGCTTTGATCTTGGACGGGTCTAACTCAATACCGCGTAGACTTACCACAAACCACAACAACTTCCCAGATGGGACTCCAAATACACACTTCGCTGGATTAAGTTTGAGATTGTACCAGCGGAGCCTCTGAAAAAACTTCCTTAGGTCCTTGACATGGTCACCTTGCTTCCTCGACTTTATGATCACGTCGTCTGCATTGACCTCAATTTCCCAATGTATCATGTCATGGAACATGGTGGCCATCGCCCTCCTGTATGTTGCCCCTACATTCTTCAACCCAAATGGCATGACCCTATAATAATACGTTCCCCAAGGCATGATGAATGTCGTCTTTTCCGCATCTTCATCATCCATCAAAATCTGGTGATAGCTCGCATAACAATCCACGAATGAACCAATCTCATGTTTTGCACAATTGTCAATCAATATATAGATGTTTGGCAGTGGGAAGTTGTCTTTTTGGACTCGCCTTATTGAGATCACGGTAATCAACGCATACTCTGGTCTTTCCATCCTTCTTTTGCACAGGCACAACATTAGCTAACCAAGTCAGATACCGCGTGACCCGGATGACCTTCACCTCAAACTACTTGGTGACCTCTTCTTTGATTCTCACACTAATGTCTGTCTTAAATTTCCTTAGCTTCTGCTTGACAGGAGGGCATGCTAGGTCGGCGGGCAATTTGTGGACCACCAAATCAGTGCTTAAACCAGGTATATCGTCATATAACCATGCAAAAACATCTTTGTACTCAAACAACACTTTGATTATCTCTTCTCTGAGCTGAGGTTCCAAATGGACATTTATTTTTGTTTCTCGTATATTCTCCTGATCCCCTAAATTGATTGTCTCTGTGTCATTCAGATTAGGTTTGGGTTTTTCTTCAAATTGGCTTAATTCTTTACTGATTTCTTTAAAGGCTCATATTCTACCTCGTCATCACACTCAATTTCTTGTATTATTATTTCGGAGTTAGATTGGTATTCAAGACTAGGCCGAAGACTCCTCATGCAAGACACATCAGTGAAACCAACATAAAAGGGACTGTACAAGAAAGAAAAGAAAGAAAAAATAACGGCTATCAGGAATGAAAAAGGAAGGGAATTGCATTTCATTAAAATTTTAAGGTAACAAAGTTTAACTCGTCCAAACGGACGGAACATAGCATCCGAATTACAACCTTGGAAATAACCCAGATTAAACTGAAAGGAAAATCAAAACTAACTACCAAAACTCCCTCCGGGTAGGAAGAGGAGTAGCTTCCCAATTATTAAGCTTTGCATGGGGCCCCATGAACTGCACATTTGCCTTGCTTGAACCTTCTCCTGCCTCCAACACATTCACCTCGTCAAACAGCTTCTCAAACCTCTCAATCAGCTCCTTGTCGGGTTCCACCACCATAGAATTAGGCATTGTCGTTGTTGGGCGCTTCTTAGTACCAGGCCTAACAAAGGAACGGGAAAGGCGGGGGATGGGTTTTGAAAGGGTCCATGCTCTCTTTTTCATCTTTTTAGCTCGCCTTATGTTAGCAGTAGTGGGCTTGAAGCCTAAACCAAAAGTATCCAGGTTTCCAGGAAGAGATACCGGCAGTGTGATGCCTTGTAAAGAAGCACCCAAGCCTTTTCCAGGTAAGAATCCATTCTTTATCATTTCCGAAGCCACCATGACAGATCTAGTAGCTACCCTAGGCACAGGAATATACTCTCCTTCCAGGATCTTTTCAACTGATACCGTGCTTAAGACTTGGTAAACCCATGGACCTTTGTCATCCTCAGCTTCTTCGAAAGGCATAATGGTATTACACGAACTATCTTCCCCATGTACCACAATTTCCTGCCGGTCCCACTCGAATTTGACCATCTGATGCAAGGTAAAAGGCACTGCTTTTGTTGCATGAATCCAGGGTCGGCCTAACAAGAGATTGTAAGAAACAGCCACGTCGAGCACTTGAACTCCATAGTGAATTCAATTGGTCCTATCGTCAGTTCCAACACTATATCCCCAACCGTGTCCTTTCCTCCTCCATCAAATCCTTGCATGCAAATGCTATTCTTGTGGATTCTCTCACTGTCCACCTTCAACTTGTCCAGGGTGGAGAGAGGGCAAATGTTTGCGCTGGACCCGTTATCAATCAGCACTCGGGTGACCACGGAGTCTTCACATTTCATCGTGAGGTAGAGTGATCTATTATTCTCAGTGCCCTCCAAAGATAGCTCATCATCAGAAAATGTAACACTGTTGACCTCGAAAATCTTGTTTGCTATTTTCTCCAGATGATTTATAGAGATCTTATCAGGAACATGGGCTTCATTCAGAATCTCCATCAATGCCCGGCGGTGCTCATTCGAATGAATCAATAATGATAGCAATGAGATCTGTGTTGGGGTCTTTCTCAACTGTTCTACAATGGAATATTCTTGCGCCCTTATCTTCTTCAAGAATTCTTCTGCTTCTTCTTCAGTCACGAACCTTTTTACTGGTACTAGATTATCTTTGGTTATTTTAGCTTTTCTCAGCTCTTCAGGGGCAAAGCATCTTCCTGAACGAGTTAACCCATGGGTTTCACAAACTTTTTCTTTAACTTCCTTCCCCGTATATATTACTGTCACTCGGCCGTAATTCCATGGGACGGCCTTTTCACTGATTACTAGTAACTGAGTCACTGGCTTGATGATAATCGGCTCTGTGCGAGCCCCTTGTATGATCACAACGGGCTTGACAGCCGCCCCCGGCACTACCACTTTAGGTAGCTCTTGTTTTACTGCAACACTGCTCAAAGGCTCCTTCTTTATCACCACGACTGATTTGCTAACTGTCTCCTCTACTTTGATCAATGCCCTTCCAATAGCTGGTTTCTCATTCGACCTGTTCTCACTAGCCCTGATCATCATTACAGTTTGTAAAGGCTTCTTATGCTCTCCCTTTTGCACTAACTCAATCATATGGGTCTCGTGAAGGGTTGGCAATGGATTCTGAGTGATGTTAGGCGTCTATGGGTCCTGCACTTCAATTCGGTGGGTATCAATGAGCTCCTGGATGGCCGTTTTCAAATGTTAGCATTTTTTTGTGTCATGTCCCGAAGCACCCGAGCAATACTCGCAACTCACCGAGTGGTCCAGATTCCTTGGGGGAGGATTTGGAAATTTGGGTTCAATTGGACAACATGCCCAACTGTCTTAATTTGTGCTACAAGCTGGTTTAAGATTCACCCAGCAGAGTGAAAGTCTTCTTCTTTTGCAACCTATCATTCTTGGAAGTAGGGTTGGGTCGAAAATCGGTTCCAGTGGGGTTTCTGTAGGCTCTCGGGGGTGGGTAAGTGCTTTGAGTTGGGTAAGTATTTTTTGGGATGGGTGCGCACCATTGCGCATGGGTAGGAGGTTAGGGGTATGTTTGGGCATAGTGAACAGAGAAATGGGGGACAGGAGGTGGGTAGTAGTGTTGTGGTGGGACATATGGGGTGTGTGGGTAAGTTTGGGGATGGGGTCGAGGTCGAGGTTGGTGATAATATGGTGATGGGCCCCTGGACCAAGTTCTTGATTCCACTACTGCAACATCTCCCAATACCCCTCCAATGCCACTCTGGATAGCTTGGGTAGTTGCCTTGATTGCTAAATAGCTCATAATTTTGTTGGACTTGAGACCCTCTTCCACTATGCTTCCCATTTTCACTACCTCGTTGAATGTTTTTCCCACTGCTTACACTAGGTGACCATAGTAGGCAGGCTCCAAAGCCTGCAGGAAGTAATCAACCATCTCGCTTTCCTTCATGGGAGGATCGACTCTTGCCGCCTGTTCTCTCCACCGGAAACCGTACTCTCTGAAGCTTTCCCCGGGCTTCTTCTCAATTTTGGTCAGTGACAGACGGTCCAGGACAATTTCGAGATTATATTTAAAGCGGCCTGCAAACGCTTGGGCCAAATCATCCCAAATGTACCATCGGGTATGAACCTGTCGTGTATACCACTCCACGGCCACCCCGCTTAGACTTTGACTGAAGTACGCCATCAATAACTCGTCCCTTCCCCCAGCTCCTCTCATTTTACTACAAAATCTCCTCAGATGGGCTACAGTATCCCCGTGTCCGTCATACAGATCAAACTTGGGTAACTTGAATCCCACAGGTAACTGGACGTCGGGAAACAAGCACAAGTCCTTGTAAGCCACACTCACTTGTCCTTCGAGACCCTGCATATTTCTGAATGACTGCTCTAAGCTCTTAACCTTTCGTATCATCTCCTCCTGCTCAGGGTTTTTTGGAGGCTTCTGTTCTTCAGCTGAGAGATCAAAACGAGGAGTGTACGAGTATGGTTCTGGTGGTTTGAAGGTGGGTTTAGGTGAGTAATAGTGGTTTCCATGGATTTGGAACAGGGGTTCACTAGAGGATCTGTGTAATGCGACGGGTGGAGGAGCCACAAACATAGGAGTAGTTGTTGGTGGAGGGCATGAGATTTGTTTGGGTGGTGGAGGTGGTGGTGTTTGGGAAGTGGTTGCATAGTACTGCTGGTAAGTAGGGAAGGCCAGATAGGAGTTCACTGTGGGAGGATCTTATGGCTGAGCTAATGGTGGGATGTAGGAAGGGTTAATAGGATAGGCTGGTAGTGGATGTCCCTTTGACTAGACCTGGTACATCTCGGCCATTTGTTGCTTCAGTTTATACATCTCTTCTTTCATTGCATTAACGTCCACTACTTCCTCCTCCCTAGACGGGTCGACCATGATTGCTTCTAGCTCTTGGTTGACCATTTTTTACTTTTCCTTGGAGCGTGTGTTATAGGGATGGGTTGCTAGAATGCCAGTCAACTTAACCACTTGCCTGGAATCATCATCAACAACAACTTTGTTAGTGGTTAGAGCATTAACAGATAGATAACCGCACATTTGGGGAGTGAATGCACCTAAGCAGTTAACGGTTTCTATTATGCATTTGCTCGACTACTTGCGTCATCCCGGCTTTATTTATTCCCGATTGCAACTTCTTTTCTTTTATTTTTCCCTCCTTGCCTTTGTTTTCTCTTTGTACCTGTTGCCATTGATTTTTCCTTTTGGTTTCTTATTCTCTCTCTTTTGATTTTCTTTTTACTCTTGTTTTCCTCTCGTTCTTTTTGTTTTTGTTTTCCCAATGTTTCCTCTCTTTTCTTT
This sequence comes from Nicotiana glauca, assembly GCA_026770625.1. Taxonomy (NCBI): domain Eukaryota; kingdom Viridiplantae; phylum Streptophyta; class Magnoliopsida; order Solanales; family Solanaceae; genus Nicotiana; species Nicotiana glauca. The sequence goes on from MU729135.1 coordinate 96,411, forward strand.
TTCATTTGGTTATGGTCGAATCCTATGGAGATTGGCTACGTATCATGACCCCGCATGAATTAGACCGAGCGTAGTTCATGAAAATGAATGTAAAATAGAAGCAAAATGTTTTGGGATTTTCAATTTTATTGATAGCAAATACTTCGATTACAAGGGCTCAAACTATTAGACTCTGATGAAACGACGAACTACAGACTCCACCATCAACTATTCTATCTCAAAAGAAAATACAGGCTTAATAAACTGACAGACTCTTAGCGAAAAAAATGCAGACTCAAACAATTGACAGACTCTAGTAGAAAAGGAAATACAGACTCAAATGATAATCATGAATACATTAAAGCTCCTGGTGCCCGCGGGACATCGTTCGGTCTCGCCACGGGCCTATAAGCAAGTTCCCCCTAAAGTATGTCCAAGTCACTCATTATCTGTTTCACAAATATAATCACTGATGCAAAGAAGGTGGTGCGAGTCATGTTTTCGCACACTTGGCTTTTCCTAGTAATGTTGTGAGCAACGGTTAAGATTTTCTCTCTGATTCTGCCCTTTTCCTGAAGCAACCGCCCTATCTGTTGGGCCCTGGCCTCCAAAGTCTGCTCAGCTACCTGGTTTTGTTCCTAGAGTTGGTGCAAGTCCTTTTCTAATTGTGCCAATGCCGCGTAGCAATGCTCTCTTTCGATCTTGAATTCTTTTACCTGTTTGATCATTTTGTTCTCTGTGGCGATGGCCTTTTTCCTTAATCCTGTGACCTCATTATCGTATTCTTCTTTTAACTGTTTAACCATGCGGGCTCATTCTTCCGCATTTTTAGCCAATTGTTTTTTAACCCCGGCTAATTCCCTTTCTGCTTTGTTGAGGTCAAAACTGTAGTCATTCACTTTTTGCCTTAGATTTTCTATAAGTTTTGCATCTTTGGCACTCCTGACGGCATTTTCGGCTGCTATCTTCATGGATCTAGGCTCGTAAGGCTTCATTCTCTTTGGCCAATTTCTTCTTCTCACCCTTATCGGCTGCAGCTTGTACACTGTTTTCAAACTGAAGGTCTTGGACCCACTTTTCCAATTCTCCTATTTTGGCCATGTATTCATTTTCTTTAGCTAACCAGGCCCACTGTTCTTGCGATGATTCGGCAAACTCCTGGAGGTGAGGTCTTTTGGTCGGCCTCCCAAATGCAACGTCCCTTCTATACTAGGCATGATACTCAGGTGAAACTTCCCCTTTAGATTGATCCCGCACACAGGTATTTGCCGCCAAATATTGACATTTATTCCAGACTTGGCAGACCATTGCTTCAGGAAACTAGCCATCAGGACCAATCTCAACCACTTGGAGACTAAGATTGCCGTCTTTTGGCACTATTTGGCATCTCTCAAGTTGCCTTAAAACCCTATACGGAGCATAAGGCTGAATGCTCTTAAGACCCATCAAGAGGAAATGCGGCCTTGTTGCTGGCATATATCTGATTTCATCAACAGGCAACCTTCCAAACGTCCACTCTATTTGACTAGCAGTGAGGGACCGAAAGTATGTTGTCCAACCCGTGAATCCTTCAGGCAAGCTGACCCCCTTAATCCTCGTATAAAACTCCTCTATACATTTTTTCTCTGTAGACCTATAACTCAGGAACTGAGGACGATGGCACAGGTGTTCGGTCAACCACATTAAATTGCACCCCTCAAAGAAGTCTCCTCCGGCTTTGCAGGTTGCGAGAGAATGGAAGATTTCAGCTACTATCATGGGCGCAAGAGTACTTTTGGCTTGGGTCATTAAAGTGCTGACAACCCCAGAGATTTTTATGTCAATGTTTCCATCCTTCCTCGGGAATACCAAAATCCCCAAAAAGACCACCATAAAAGCAAAGCGTCTATGTTCCTCCCATTTTTGCCGGTTTCCCTTGCTACATATCTTGCTTTTCGGGTTATTGAACCCTCCTATATGGCCATATCCGTGGTATATGAAGTGTGGGGTGCAAAAGCCATTCGCCAAATCCGTGTTGTGAACCGTCCTAATTATCTTCAGCGAGTCTAAGAATCTGTGTATAGCTACGGTTCTCGAGGTGACCAAGTACTTGTGCCTTAACGGAACCTCAACACTTCTGATGTATCCAGCTATTTCCTCTAGGGTCGGTGTGAGTTCAAAGTCCGATAAATGGAACACATTGTGTGCCGGGTCCCAACATTTGACCAATGCTCTGATGATGTCTCCCCGAGGCACAATTTTCAACAACACAGTAAGCCCTTTCAAATATTTTTTGACCTCGCCTTGTCCTTCCGCACCTAGATCTTTACACCATAGACGCAATTCTAGAAGGATTTTATTCATGATTGAGAATGGTTCATTTTGAATCGTGCTCATCCTGCACATTTATTAAGATGATTTAATCACTTATTTTGACCTAAAGGAAAAAAATGACACTATTTTTATCTCTAATTTCTAACTTAAAACAAACAGTCGGTGTTGCAGATACGGCCTTTCAGCACTTCGGGACGAAGATTTTAAGGTTGTGCCCGCTAACCGTTGAGAAATGACCCAAGGTGGCTGTTCTTGCAAAAACAGCCTTCCAGCGCCCTTTTAGGGACATTCGGCTTGTTTTGGACAAGGATGGCGTCACCCGACTTATTCATGACAAAATTAAAATTTTTATTATTTTTGGTCTAGTTTTGCAAAAGGTAGTTGGACCCGATAGGGGTTGCCTACGTATCCCACACCCTGTGAGAATTAAACTGGCGTATTTCGGGCAAATAAAACTAACTATTTTTGAAAACCAGACTCTTTTTCGTTGGCAAATGCACTAGACTCTTTTTATATTTTCTTTTTTTTTTAGTGACACATAAAACAAACTATTTTGAAAATAAACTCTTTTTGTTTTTCTTTTTCATTGGCAAATAAAAATACTTATTCTTTTCATTCATTTTTCTCAAAAATCCTGTAGAATTTCGTCACTATTTAGACATTGGTTTTCTCTAAAATGGGTAATTAACTCTCTACACTGCTATTTCTTTCTTTTCTTTTCTAATTTTTCCCAAATATTCAGAAGCCGGTTAGCATGCAAGTCCGGGACAAATAAATGTACATGCAACACGTAATATGCATCAGGATGGTCTTTTTCATTTCAGGTTACATGTCCTAGACGGACCCAACCCCTGTGTTGAGTCCCCTAAGTCATATGCACGTGATGCAAATAAGCGTTCCTACTAGGGATCCGGCATGATGTCAAGTTATTCTAGGTTCAAAATATGGGTATGTATTCTAGACTGTGTACCCGAGCGGACAACTCGAATCGAGGAGGGGGCTACGTACCGGGAACCAAAAGGCCATCCGACTTAGTAACTTGTCCGGCCTCTTTCTTATTTCAGGGTATGACACTAACAGAATAGGGAGTCTCAACCAGTAAGCACATCCCCGGAGGTGAGAAGAGAAGGGTTTCATCACAGTTTATATACATTCCAAATAATATCAAAGCGGTAAAGCATTTAGCACATTCAGCATGAAACATGTAGGAAAATCAGATAAAGCCAAATATAACAATTATTTTAAGCTCGAATTCTTAAACTCTGAACCAAGGTTCTGGGTTTGTTTCCCCAGCAGAGTCACCAGAGCTGTCACACCTCATTTTTCACTACAACCGCAAGGGCATAAAGGAGTTTTTCGAATTAAAGGATAATCGAAACGGGATTTTACTATTAAAGATTCAAAGTCGCCACTTGGGAGATTTATGGTGTCCCAAGTCACCGGTTTGGAATCCCGAATCGAGGAAAGAATGACTCTGTTTAACAGTCCGCGAACTAGAAATCCGAGTAAGGAATTCTGTTAACCCGGGAGAAGGTATTAGGCATTCCCGGGTTCCGTGGTTCTATCACGGTCGCTCAACTATAATATTTGGCTTATTTATATCATTTTAGTACATGTTTCAATCTATTTGATTTTTAACTTTGAACCGCTTTTATTTATTTATTTATTTATTTTAAAAAAAAAAGAATTACAACGTCGTGACAACACGTCTCAAACCACATCACATAAATGCACCCGTAATTTTTGACATATTCTAATGCCGCTGAGATTTGGATTTGGGTCACATAAATGTGCATCCGGGTTCGGGAAGGTAATATCATTTAAATGACGGTCCTAAAGCAACTAGCGTATTATTAACTTTGCGGGAGACCATAAAATTTGCTAAGTGGCACATCCCGAGGTCTAAAATATTTTTAATTTGATTAAGAGGGGCACGCAATGTAAGATTTTATTTAGCGTGGCGCACCTCATTTTTATTTTTAAAGGTCAACCTAAAGCAACTACAATTTTCTATGTGTTGTCTCTAAAAAAAAAAAGCAAAGCCCTAATTAATTAGCATCCTCATGCATCATTATTTCTATTTAAAGTGTTAAAGGAAATCAAACCCTCAATTCATTGGGCCTCCAGACCTTGGACCTCGAAACTGATTCAGCCAAGCTCATGAAGAGTTGTCCGAACGTGGGCCTTACACAAACCATTCTGGGCCTCCAATGCGATTTAAAGGCAGGCCGTTAAATTTGGCTCATAACTGAGCCCAAGTCTAATATGAGATTGGGTCTTAAAACACTAGTCTTGTGATCATGTCTAGACTTAACCATTTATTCAAATCAAAACATGCCTACATTAAATCCATTTTTAGATATATTTAGCTCATATGTAAATTGATAACCTAACACACATATTATGGCAATTTCAACAGTTAATTCACTCGACGCATGTTAAGGATTGTATTCATGGATTAAACCTGGTAATAAACAACTGAAAATGACTAATGCTTTCAGACTAACAGATATAATCGATTATTATAAGCATATGTACTGCTTCCAGATTTCAATCACACAGCTACGTTCTAAAACTTCTGATTTCACGTTAACACACTACTTTGGACCTGATACATTATTTCTGAACCTCTCGCTTTAAATTAACACATAGGAACTGAACATCGAATTTAATTAGGACTGGATCTAAAACTACTAAACTCGATATTTATATGATCATGGAAGGATCTAAAATCAATTTCATGGTCTCATGCAATCCGAAACAGTCCAGTTTTCAATTATTAGTGAAGATCTATAACCTCAAATCCAGTTTCAAGCTCAAAGCATTTTTCAACAAAAGCAGAACCAAATTAAAACCAGGACATTAGGCTGTTCTATACTAAAGTCGTTACTAGATGAATAATCATCGGTTTAATAGTCCCAAACAGCCCTAAAAAGTCCAAGTTATACAATTCAAAGTTATGTACAACAAATTAAAATTAAACTACACTAGGCAATTATATCTAGCATCTACTTAACTATTGATACATGATAGTCCAAACAAGCAGGATTCAGGGAGCAAATAATCGAGCACTTTTATTTCATTTCTACTTCAGAGCGACATCAATGCAGATTGAGGTGTGTACCTGGAAATTGAATAAAATGACGAGAAATGGAGGTCAGCTATAGCAGCAGATCAATAGAAGTATAACCACAGCAAACAACAACTCAAATCAGCAGCAAACAGGACCAATTTTAGGCCTAAAGCAAGGTCACAATGCCCAGGGAGGAATAACAGAGAAGCAACACCAACAAATCACGCAAAAACACACTTGTTTGAACTCAAATTTACTCGAAATTGAACCATGAATACTTTTTGAAAATTTCAGCAACTAGAAACCGAGATAGAAGATGCAAATCGAGCAACAGAATTTAAAATTAACCTACGTATCCCAATAGAACAGTAACTTTTGGAGTTTTTGTGTTGTTTCTAATTCTTTTTTTTTTTGAAGATTTGAAATTTGAAATTCAAATCTCAGATTTGAAATTTGCAGAATACCTTTTGGGGAAAATTTCAGATCTCGAAAACTTCTTCATCAAGGCAGTAGTGACTGCCTTTTATAGGCAAAGCTAAGGGGAATTTTTAAATTTTCATTTACACCCCTAGTCCCTCTTTTAATTTTCCAGTTTTACTTATTTAGCCCTTTATTGTCTAACTTGTTACTCAAGTTACTACACTAGGTTTACTGAAATTTAAACTAAAGCCCTATTCTAGAGAGGTCTAGGGAATTCTAGCTTTTTTTTACAACATTTTCTTTATTCGGGAGTACCTAAAATACCCTTCATTCAATCCGAAAATACTGAATTAACCTAACTAAAATCCCAGGCCCTTTTATCCTAATTTAAAATTATCAGCTACAACCAAACAACCTAAACTGAACCTAATAACTAATTAAGACCAAACGCTGAACTAAAGGAATACTCATTTCAAAACTAAACTAAACTAATTAAAAGCAACTAGTAACAATCATAAGGGAATACCGAATCAACAAATTAAGATCAGACAAACCCAAACAAGGTCGATTGAAAAACTATGAAAACAAAAGAGTAAACTATTATCTAAAATTTAAATGAAGCAGAATTAAACTAAAAATATAACAATTACAAGACAAAACAAGTATCGAAACAAATCCTAATCTGATTAAATCAAACTAATAACTAAACTAGAATTAAGAATCAAAACGAACTAAAATCTAAACAGACGAACAATCAAGCACAAATCAAAACACAAAATCAGCACAAAATTGACCAAAATTAAAATGCAAATTAAACTAGAAATTAACAAATATGATAACAGAGGCAAAAGAAGGAAATTAAACAATGAAAAAGGAAAAGAAACAGAACTCACCGATATGGGTCGACTTCGAATTTGATGAGTTTTCCTTGGCATTTTTGGATCACAACTGTCCTTAATCATGTGTTTTCATGAGAAAACCCATGATCAAGGGCTATTATAGCCCAAAGTCAAAGAATCCCCAACATTAGGGTTTTAGGGCTTTTTCGGCCAAAATTCGATTTATAATTCGAAAAGCTCCGGTGATATTCAAAGAAATCTAGTTGGGGATTGGAGATGAGGGAAGTTAGGGGAGTGTAGGGTGTGAATTTGGGGTCGTTTGGACAAACTTGCATTTTGGTCAGAATTTTTCGATCCAAGATTCGAGAAGTTTGGTTATGATTTGAGTGAAACTAAAGCCGGATTTGAGATGAGGCGGAAAAGGCGACCCTATGGTGTAATTTTAGGTGGGAACGGAGACCGGCCGCCGCCGTGAGGCGATTTCCGGCGGCGGCGTAAGGTGAAGCTGGTGATGGATAACAGGTACGAGGAAGACGAATTGGTCTCTAGGGTTTTCAAGAATTTTGGACATTTTTATCTAATATAGAGACTGAACCTGGGCCGTTAGATTGGGAAGATGGATGGTCTAGATTTCTTGACGCCAAAATGGCGTCGTTTTATTAACCTGGGGACTGGACCGGGTAAAAAGGGTGGGTTTGGGCCAATTCAAACGGGTTTGGGAGGGTTTCTTTGGGTTGGGGGTCATTTAGTTAAAATCAAGCCCAAATTCGAGCAGCCTTTTAATTCTTTTTATTTGTTTTTTTTTCTTTTCCCTTTTTTATTTTGTATTTCTATTTTTTGATTTTGATTAAATGCCAAATCAACAAATAAAACCCAAATTGACTTCTAAAATTATATTGCTCAATTTTTAAATACCATAATTCCTAATTAAACGCAAACTAAGACAATTAAAAGTATAAATACAAAAGAACCATTTTTGTTATTTTCTTTATTATTATTATTTTTTTAAGTAACTCACTACTAACTAATCCTAAAATATAAAATTAAATCCTAAATGCAAATGCCAAGTATATATTTTATATTTTTATTAACTAAAATGCATGGACAAACATGCAAACAATTAACATAAAATGTCACAAAAATCCACAAAATGGCAAAATAATGAAAGAAATTAGTTTGTTTGAATTTTCTGGGAATAATTCATATAGGGCAAAAATCACGTGCTCACACTAGCTACTACGTATTTTCTTGCTTCTTCAAATACGGATCCTAAGAGCCTATGGGCTATCACTACTCAGGGGCTATCGAGCCCATGAGCTAACCCTGCTCAAGGACTATCAAGCCCAAGGGCTACCCCCACTCGAGGATTGTCACCCGAAGAAAGTTCGGACAATCCGGGATACTGGATCCCAGAGGCACCAAACCTATTAGGTAGTGCCCAAATACAAAAGACTACGACCACCAAAAGAACGGCATGGAGATGTCCGAATCTCATAATCAAAAAGTAAGGCCTTTATAAAAACTCAAAACCTGCTAAAATGTTACCCCCGACAAAAGCATCGTCTAAAAATTCTTAGTCATCTCGAAAACTTCTAATGAAACTGTGGTTTCAAAGCATCAAGTATACAAAGTTGTATCAAGGTCGGGCTCCGTTCGGACCTCCGAAAATCGAATGCCCCATAACTACATTTGATTCTATGCTAAGGCATCAAAAACATTACATGAATAGAAATTATAAAAGATGCTGGAAAAGTAAAGACACGATATTGCTAGAAATGGAAGATTTCATATATATTCCAAAATATATTTACAAAGGGACCAAAAAATGGCCTTTTCATATATATTCCAAAATATATTTGCAAATGGCCAAAAAAATAGCCTCAAAATAAACAAAAATAAAATATACATAAGGGAAAACAAAAAAAGGTACTGAGGCATCTACGTCTAGTCTTCACCAGGGCCCGACTCGCTACCAGAACCATTGGAACTATTAGATCCCTCGGAGCCTTCACCACCCTTAGGATTGTACAGATATTTTTCCTCAGCCTTAATCTTCTTAGCTTCCTCGATCTCGACCGAAAATGAAAGCCTCGGGCATGGATCTACTTGAGGGTCTCCCTTGAGGATAGTCGCTTCATGTATTCAGCCTTTATCTTTAGGTGGATCTCAGCTATCTCCACATCGGCCTTATACTGGGCCACCATTTCCTTGGCATCAATGGAGTTTGTGTCCAACTTGGACTTTAAATCCTTGTATTCTCTTTTGAGGGCGTCCTTTTCTACGACAGCCGAGCTTAATTGTGCCCGAAGATCGTCATTCAACTGAGACCATTTGTGAGCTTTGTCTTTTTCCACCAAGAGTTGGTTCTCAAACGATGCCAACTCTGCATTTGCGGTTTCCTTCTCCGAAGCCAGAAGGTCCATTCTACCTTTCCACCCTTCAGCCATGGCCTTCACCCCATTTATCTAGGCTCGGAGCTGGTAGGTCAGGTCGATCTTCTATTGGACCTGCGAGATTGTATTGTTAGTCCCCACGACTAGCATGTTCCCTCTCTAGGGTCGAAGCTTCCTTCTGAGCCTTGTCCAACTCATCTTGGAGGTCTTGGAGGGCCCCATCCTATTGCTCGCTTGGAAGCATGTACATGTCCTTCAAGACCTGCTCTTTGAGCTCGAACTCAAGATGGCTGATTTCTAAATGGTACTAGAGAAAGCTTTTATGATGAAGCACTGAGGCTTGTAAAACAACAAAAATAGTAAGAGACATCAAAACTTAAGCGAAATTCACAAGGGGGTGTAAAATTATTGATGTCTTACCCAATTTAGCGCTTGTTACGCCTCATTAAAAAGACTTGACGTACGCACCTCATTCATCTTTGCCTGGTCCTCCTCGACCACCATGCATCGAAGGTAGTTGGCTATGCCCTCTGGGGCAGATAAGACCCGAGCATTCTCTAGGACCGCAAAAATGACTATTCTCTTGCGGTCAGGGTCCACGCACGGTGCGAGAAATTGCTTTACCAATCTTGGGCTCGAACTCAGCTTGCCAGCTCCTAAGGAAACGTCTTTCTTAAGGATCTCCAATTCTCCCAGCCCGAAAAAGTCCACCACTATAGACATGACCATACCAATGAAAAGGGAGTTGAGGGAGTCATCTGAACCCTGCACTCCCTCACTTGATTTTTCTTTGCCCGCTTGGCCTCCTCGACCAGGTTTTCAAACCCCACCACATGTAAGTTTTCTACTAATCAGAAATTTAAATTTGTTCCAAAAGTAAATAATTATGTTCCTGAAAAAATAACCTAGATAAAACCCAACTCCCTTCTCCACAAATTTCCTATAAGGAAAATGTATTTGATAAAACTACAATTTCTCAAAAATCTAAGCCCCAACTAATGGTTTTTGAAAATACCACTCTACTAGGAAACCAAAACCACTCCAAATTAGGTTCAATGAATTGGGTTCAGATAACAAATCTTGACAAAAATCTTACAACTCCACTAAAAGAAAAAATTGATAATAAACAAGACTACTCCCTAATTAACGCTAATACCAAATCGGAGGTCCTCCTTTCAAGCTTTAATCATCATCATGAAGTCTCCACACCTTCTAGAAATGAATTAAAACTACAGCCTACTACCATGAAATTGCATGCGGATATCCACCCGCCCAACCACACATACCCTCCAGTCCAAATGGCAAAAATACCAATCCACGTGCCTGCAAAATCCCATGCAAAATCCTCTATATGTTCTAACACGTTAAACCACCCGGGAGACATGCAAGTAGAGGTAATCATTCCCTCTATCTCAACCCCTCAACCCTTATATTATCAAGACCCTTCTCCTAAGAATACCAAGAACTCCTCTAAGCAATCAGAGAAGATTTCGACTTATTAAAATACAAAGAAACCAAAGACTACTCCACATGGACAATCTACCTCCATTTCCCCAGAAAATGCCACCTCTTCCAATAGTGTACGTCCAACCTCCACTTCCACAGAACCACCACCCCACCAGTTGGATAGAGTTAGGCCTAATGGGGAGGGGGATATCACTCCAAGTGAACATCAACGGGCAAGAAAGCATTATACTCATCAATAATCAACAATTCCTAGCATAGGTTGTGTCCGAGGGTCTATACTTATTAATGAACAATTACCTGAATCACATTTAGGTAAACAACATCATGCAACCCCTAGCACCTGGGATGAATAACAACTGAGTCCAAGACATGCGTACCCAATGGAATCTCCCCCTTCACTTCTCTCAAAACCCTTATCTTCCTCAAAATATGGGTCTAGAGCTACCTTTCTTTCCTACGCAATAGTTGATTGCTCTAAATCCAATCCTAATGCCCTGGGAGATGCCTTAAAACCTCATGCAACAATAGGTGTAGTTGAATCCAGGCCCGATGGATCAGCAGGTTCCATAACCCCATATGCCACAAGGTTTAGGAAATCCAGAGGGGGAGGGAATAGAGGGGGAGATAGAACTCATAGGGGAACACACAGTAGAGTCTTCAAACCTAGACGAAGTAAAAGTGTATCTATTCGAGGATAGGCAGGAAAAGAGGCTTATTCTAGCATGTCCACCTTCACTATACAAATGCACATTGGACATGAGGCCACCCCAGGATCCCACTGTAGGGAAATTAGCTGTGATCCTAGTTCCCTCTCAAAGGAGGAATCCAGTATTCCCTCAGACATCCCAGTGCAACGGTCCCCCTCATCCAAACCACCTCCCAATGAATCGTGCTAAAACATTATTATTTGGAACATCAGAGGTGGACATAATGCTGAGTTTAGGAGAAATTTTCACGAGCTTATTGCCACTCACCACCCTTGCATGGTCTCCTTACTGAAAACTAGTATGACAAACTATGGAATCCTGATAAATGAATTTGATTTTTTGGATATGATAGAAGTCCCCGCAGAAGGACAATCAGGTGGCATGGCAGTAATATAGAATACCAATTTGGTCCATGTCAACAATTTCGTCAAAAGAAATAATGAAATTCATGCATTACTTGAGGTAATCCCTTCTCAACAACCTTGGTTATTTACATCTATTTATTCTAGTACAAAGGTCACTAACAGAAATAATATATGGGATAATATCACAAATATTTTCGATAATTATAAAGGTGCTTGGTTGCTAGGTAGAGACTTTAACGATGTTCTTTTAGCTGATGACAAATTAGGAGGTAACCCTATTAATAGAAGAAGGGCTACAAAATTATAGAATAGGATTAATTACTGTAAGCTAATGGACCTGGGGTTTAAGGGAAGTAAATATACTTGGTTGAATCATAACAAGATAAATAGTAACTGTATTATGGAAAGGCTAGATAAAGTTTTAGCAAATGAAGAATGGTTAAGTATATTCCCTAGGGCATCTGTTATTCACTTTTCAAAAACCTACTCGGATCATAATCCTATCTTGCTAGAAATAATTCTAAAATATATAATTTCCCTCCCCAAGCCATTTAGATTGGAATCCTTTTGGTGCGGGTACCCTGAATTTGGTAACATTGTTAATGAGTGCTGGCTTGACAATAATTTTGTCATAGCCTCTAAAACTTTAAGGAACCTTATAGTTGATTGGATAAATACAATATTTGGAGACCATTTTAGAAAAAAAGAAGAAAATTTTGGCAAGACTAGCAGGGATTCAAAAATCAAGATCCTATGGCCATAGTAATTTCCTTAGTAACCTGGAAATAACCCTCAAGTCTGATTACAATAATTTACTAAAAATCGAGAAAGATTTCTGAAAATTATGTTCTAGAATAAACTGGCTCAATGAGGGAGACTTCAACTCAAAAATTTTACACATTTGTTCTACTAATAATAGAAGAACCAATAAAATTGTGTTTTCCAAAGATACTGATGGCAGCTGGATAGATAACCCACAGAAAATTATGGATCATACCTGCAATTACTTTAAACAAATTTTTGCTACTAGTCACTTATACTCTGACTGGGCAGCTATTAACAAAGACCCTCCTAGTTTAATAGAATGTAACTTGGTCTCCTTAGACAATCTTTTATCCCAATCAGAACTCAAAAAAGTAGGTTTTAATTTTAAACATTTTAAATCACCTGAGTCGGATGGTCTCCGTCCATTTTTCTTACAAAAATATTGGCAATACCTTAGTACCTCTGTGACAAACCTTTGCCAACAAGCTTTTGAGACAGGCAAACTTCCAGAAGAGATAAATGAAACGTATCTCTGTTTAATCCCCAAAATTCCCAATGTAAATAATCTAAAAAATAATTCGGCTTATTGGGCTTTGTAATACAATTTATAAATAATCACAAAAACCATAGTCAATCGATTCAACCCTTTTTTAGAAAAATTAATCTGCCCTTACCAGGCTCGTTTTCTCAAAGGAAGACATACTAGTGACAATGCTATTATAATTCAGGAGTTAATGCTTAGTATGCACAAACAAAGATGTGGTAAGACAAATCTAGTCATGAAAATAGATCTAGAAAAGGCTTTTGACCAGCTTGAATGGTCTTTCATTAATAGAATCCTATGTCATTTTAAACTCCCTCCAAAAACCACTACCTTTATTATGAAATGTATCACTACTAGCAATATAGCTGTCTTAGTTAGTGGTAGTAGAAGCAATTTCTTCTGTCCCAGTAAAGGCATTAGACAAGGAGATTCTTTGTCTCCTTATATATTTATCATTTGTATGGAGGTGTTTTCCATCCAAATTAATCATCATGTAGATATTGGTACATGGTCTCCCATCAATATAGGAAGGAATCAATATAAATTATCTCATCTATTCTATGCGGACGACCTTACTCTAATGTGCAAAATTGATAAAAAAATTCACCTAATTTAGTCCTCAATTGCCTGAACTCTTTTTGCAAACTGTCAGGACAAAAAATTAATTTGACAAAGTCAAAAATAATTATTTCCAAAAACGGCCCCACCACCACCTCAAAAGAGTTGTCAAAGTTTTTCAATATAAAAATTAGTAATAGTTTTGGCAAATACCTAGGTTTACCAATTACAAATACCAAGCCTAGACCTTCGGATTACCAATTCATCCTTGATAAAATGGCTATCAAAATAGCTTCCTGGAAATAAAAATTTCTTAGCATGGCAGGGGGGACAACACTTGCACCAGCATCTCTAAATAGCATTCCTAACAATGTCATGAAATATAGCTACCTGCCCATTAGGATTATCAAGTACATTGATAAAATTTAAAAAAAATTCATTTGGGGTTCCACAATAACTTCTAAAAAAAACTCACCTTCTATCTTGGGATACTTTGACAAAAGATAAGGAGGAAGGGGGTCTTGGCATCCATTCATCAAAGGATAAAAACCTAGTGACGCTTGTAAGTCTCTCATGGAGATTCCTTCACAACCCCCAGCTTCCTTGGTCCAAACTCTAACATCCCTTTATGATGTATCCAAAAATTTAAAAACTACTTATTTTATTTGGAAATGTGTTATTAAAGGATGGGATATTTGTAACAAAAGGTCTAAAATGGATCTCTCGTTCAAATTCCTCCATGAACATCTGGAAAACTAATTGGATCTCCAAAACATCTATTCTTAGAAGTGAAATATAGGGCCCTCTCACTATTCCCAGCGGAAGCTTAGTATCAAAGATATTTGGTTAAATAACAACTGGGACTTAACTAAAATTCCCTTTCAACTCCCTCATTATAAAAAGAATGTCATCCTCTCCATTCATCCTCTCCAAAGTAGCCACGACACCTGTTATTGGGAATTAACAGGAAATGAAATTTTCACGACAAAATCTTGCTACAAAGAGATCAATTCAAATGAAAATAACTTGGTAAATTTCAATTGGATTTGGGACTCTAAGTGTGCAAACAAGATAAAATTTTACTATGGAAATGCCTTCATAATAGGCTACCCACGCGCTCTTATTTACGTCATATAGGGTTGAACATTAATCCTCTATGTCCAGTCCGTAAAAATGAAGATGAAACACTTGAGCACATTTTCACAACTTGTGTTGCTGTTAAAATGTATTGGACAACATTAGGACTAAGTTTTACTCCGGCTAAAAGGGACACTCAGTGGATTCATAGTATTAGAAAGCTAAGATCCTCTACCCTCCCCCCTACTTTTCATGTGAGAAGCTTTTCCCATTCGTCATGTGAAGCATTTGGATAAATAGAAACAGTAATAACCACAATAACATGGCCCTCAACTTCAATCTTTCACATGCTATTTCTATAGCTTTAGAGTATATTCTTCTCACTACAAAGGAACCTTTATCGGCCCAATCCCATACTATCAAGATCGCATGGTACAAACCTTCTCCAAAGTTTTTCAAACTAAACATAGACGGAACCTTTCAAGAAAATTCAAATAAGGGAGGCATAGGTGGTGTTTCAGAGACCATAGACGGGACTGGATAATGGGTTTTGAGCACTCCAATCCCTCAAGCTCCCCTCTCCATGCTGAATTGGAAGCACTAAAGGAAGGACTTTCAATCGCCCTCATCCATGGTTATTCTCCACTAGCGGTGGAAACGGACACAACGGAGGTCATCAAAGTATTACATTCAAATTGTGTCCCTTACAACTCTACTATTATTGATTGCAGGTAGTTAATGCACTAGTTGAAGCAACTGATAATAATCCATAATTTTCGGGAGAGAAAAAAGGTGGCTCACAGGATGGCTAAGGAAGGACTCAATCATGTATGAAAACACCAGCTTTTTGATAATCCATTGCCTTTAGTATTAAATAACTTAGCAATGGATAAGAATGGTTAAGTGTATTTGCTTAAAAATATTGGTACCAATGTATGTTTTGGTTTGGCCGAAATGGGGAATTTGAATGTCCTCGATGCTTGTAGCTTTGTTACTGATGTAACCGTTGGTACTCCGTAATATTTTTAATAAATTATCTTTTCTAGTAAAAAAAAAAGATCTATTTATTCTCATCCTGAAATACACGATTTAACGTGCAAATAAATAACTTAGCTAGGAAAGAAAATAAACCAATATACCCAAACACTTGTGTAGGAGTCTTCATTGTTTGGTTAAAAACTGATCGAAATTAAAAATCGAACCAAATCGATATTTTTTTGCTTGGTTTTGTTTGATTTTCAATTTAAAAACGAGAGCATATTTGGTTTGATTTGCTTTTGTTAAAAAGTCAAACCAAACCAGTAAGTTATATGCATATATAAAATTAAATCTTCATTGAAAAATTTCATTTTTACTATTAATTTTATCTTTAATAGGCTAATCTCTGAAAATATCCGTAGGTGGAATGTAGATTCCTTGGGAGAAATTCAAAAATAGCCAGATTTATCACTGGTCGTTGAAAAATAGCCAAGTTTCAAAAGTCATCAAAATTTAGCCACTTTAAATCTTAGCGAAAATACTGTTCAAAATCCGGAAAAATACGCCTGTAAATTTTACGGGAGTTCCAGCATAAGTATGCTTGAACCCATAAATTTTACGGGAGTTCCAGGATAACTATGCTGGAACTCCCGCAAATTTTACGAGAGTTCAAGCGTAATTATGCTGGAACTCCCGCAAATTTTACGGGAGTTTCAGCAAGTATAATATACTGGAGTTTAGAGCACTAGTGCTCCAGTCTCCTGCAAATTTTACAGGAGTTAGCAAAGTATACCGGTCCAGCATAATATGCTGGAGTTCGTACACAAATGCACCAGAACTTCCGTATATTATACTGGACCGGTCTCTATTGCAGCAAAATAGTGGCTATTTTTTATTGACTTGGTAAATGCTGACTAATTTTTATTGACCAGTGTGAAAACTGGCTATACCATGATATTTTGGTGAGGAACGGAATATTAGTGGTCTGAAATTTAATTTACGTTTTAAATAAAGATACATATGACCAGAATTTTCTCCTATGAAGAGTTGTGACACTTTATTTCTTGCATTCTCAATTTTCCGTGAGTGTTGACAAGAAAGAAGATAATTCTGACTCCACTAATCTAGTCTTCGATATACATTTCCAACTGGTTCCACTCTTCGAGTTCTCATTTTTTTCTCTATCTATCCTATGCCATCTCAATTTATTCTTTGTTGTCATTGAATTCCTAACTACTTGTTAAGTTTTTAATTAGTAGAATAAACCAACCTAATAGAAAAACCGACAAAATCAACAATAACTAAACAAATGAATTTGTATTATGTTTGCTTTGATGTTATCTTAATTAATAAAAGACTTACTATATTTTGATTTGTTTTTATTTTAATAAAAAGAAATCGAACCGTAAACACCTCAATACTTTAACGATATAACAAGTGAAAGTCCTTCGTACCAAGGATACTTTCGTAAATAAAAATTAATTTTATGGGTAAATTATGAATGAATGTATCTTTCAACCTTGAATTATAAACACGTGTTGTCCTTGTTGTTCCATTTGTCATTGATACCTTTTATTAGTAATAAAAAATCTGAAAGATATATTCCCATCGTTTCGTTTCGTAGGGTGTGCATTCGATTTATCGATTTGATTTTGACCCTTATCGATAATTACTTATGGATTATCGATTTGTACATATGTTTATCGTTATCGTTTCAATAAGGTTTCAATTTTTTTGATTTTGATTTATCGATTTTGGGGGTTTATCGATTCGGTTATCGATTACACCAATAAAAAAAATTGCGGGATTCCACGGAAAGTATATTGCTATAAACGTGCCTAACTAATATGGACAAAAAGAAGCTAAAATAAGACGAACACTATTTATAATATAAAAATTGTGTCAACAAGCACATGCAATAAAACTAAAATAAGGGATCAAATGTATGCCACCAATACTTCAACGGTATAAAAAAAAAACACATCATCACGACTAATTCTGTTTTCCATTAATTTGAACTTCATTCCCTTGATTTTTAAATATGATCGTTCCTTAAATGTGGTAGAAAAAATAATAGGGTAAAAGAAAGAGTATAGATTAGGAAAAATAATATTGTATAGCTGCTTTCAAAATAGTAGCGGAATATATATATACATTCTGTATGTCATATTAATCTACACAAATAGGTAATTACTCATTTAACAAGCGTCTACAGATGTGCATTCGATTTATCGATTCGATTTGACCCTTATCGATTATCGATTTGTACATATGCTTATCGTTATCGTTTCAATAAGGTTTTGATTTTTTCGATTTCGATTTAGATAACAAATAATCGATTCATTATCGATAAACAGATTCGAATACGCACCCTAATCGTTTGTCTTCCTCTGCTCTCTCACTTGGGTTATTTTCTGGTGAGTTCTTGTTTGTCTCTTCTAATTTGATTTTACTAGGTTTTCTTTTTTGCAATTTTTTCGCTTTTTTACACAGTTGAACTTTATGAAAATGAATGATTGCAATTTTCTGATTTTTCTACACAGTTAACTTTATGAAGATGAATGGTATGGACACAACACAAAAGGGCGTGATTACAACAATTTTATGAGCCATGCATTAGTGAAGTTTTATAAATTTTCATTATTATGACATTTAGTTTGAGAGGAACCTTTTACGAAGAAAATGGGAAATGCAGAAATACTAAAAAATAGTTTTCTGTCTATTCCTCTCACAGTGCAAGCCTTCACACATTCTCTTTGTTCGGCCGAATCGCTAGTGTATGTTTTGACATGAGAAATTGGGTTTGGACTGAAGTGCTTTGCCGATCCACCTTCGCTATAAATGTTTATTTTTTATTTCTGATTCGTTGTGTAAAATCCTTTGTTCTTGACGTGTTTGATAAAATTCTTCAATGAATCATGCTTTCTAGTTGAATTCTTATGCATCTTTTAGGGGTAAGGGAGAACGTAACCATATTCTCAACTCTAGAGACTCAAATGTTTGACACTGTTAGTACCAAATATTTCTATTTTTCACCACAAAGTTGCAGAGATTATGAATATAGAGAGAATGATTTGAGGAGTTGTGGAAAAGGCAAGGGAGGTCGAGGATTTATAATGCGCGTGACGTAGATAAAGGTAATACAAGATCGAATTTTTAGTTTTGAGTTGGTTCGGGCTCATTTTGATTTTTCGGAGAAAGACTCATTAATTCAAGTTGTTCTTTCCTCAAACATTCATTATACAATTTGTGATTGTAACTGTTTAAATTTATTGTCTTTCATTTCATTTAGTTGGAATATAATGGTTGCATTCTTGATTGACAGATTTTGAAGAAAGTACAATTATTGAAGGAGGAAAAAAGGGAACATCTCTTTTGACTGTTAGAGGTAATTTTTCACTTTTATTTCTTATTCTTGAACTTTAAATAGTTTATATGTTGTGTATTTCTCCAAATAGTATACATCATATGTTAGGCCAATAGTTTTACACCTCAGAAATGTATTATCATTTTGTCCTGTTGTTCTTAGTTTTCCATTCTAATGTTATATGCTCAGTTATAAAGCTAAATAGTTGTATTTGATATTTCGTGGTGTATCCTATAGATGTGTGCTCTTAAAAAATAAATGATAAATTTACAGAATTTAGACGATAATAAAAAACTTTCTGAAACACTTGAAAAAAGAATGTCTAGGAATAAAAGAAAGGTGGATATTCAAAACCACAATTTGATTGCTTAAACGTTTTTAGGGGACTTATCATACAGTTTCTCATGAAAGCAGTTATTTTCAGGGTGTCTATAGGACTTTAAAGAGCAGCTTCTGTGTACCAAAATGGACCATTTAATTTCTATATTCGTTATTAAGTGATCCTTGAGAATTAGATGAAACTGAAGTGTACGTATGTGGAAAATAAGGGTTTACAATTATTGTGGCTGGCATAGAGGTGCTGATAAAAATAGCAAATAACTTTAGTCACTGAAATCTTCTAAATAGAGTATTAATCAATGATACCCTTCATACTGTCAGAACATACATTTGTAGTTTCTAGGAGAAGAGTAAATCAACTCAATTTTTCAAACATAGATGTAAGGTCACAGTTTTCCATCGTTTAAAGATAATTTTTTTTTGCTGCATATAATAGCTGGCTACGACATTAAAAGTCGATTTCATATGGCTTAGAGCCTGGTTGTTTATAGGTTCCCCCTTTCTTTTTCATGACTAAAGTATCCACTTCACTTTTAAAATGTTTGAGTTTAGAAATAATTTTTTGCAGATTCATATTTGTCCCATTTGAAGCCACTGAAAAGTATTAACAACTGGCATATGTCCAGCTATACTTCAATTTAGTGGGATCCCTTTGTAGAATAAACTGCTTCTCTAGCTTACATACAGGTATGACTCCTCCCTTTTGATACTTCTCTATACCTAATTTCTCAAGGATTCAAGTAATCCTCTTTAAAGTACCTATCAAGCTATAAATGGAAGTGTGCTAGACAGATTTTGTTGTTACAAGCATCTTATTTATTTTCTTGACATACATTGTCTATCCTTTTTACTTCTTTTACTTTCATCTCCGTACAATGACATAAAAAATAACGTTCAAACTTCTCTCTGTATTAGTGCTTCTATCAGGTCTATACTATTCGTTCAATTCTTTTGATGTAGTATTAAGTATGTATGTTCACCAGTTTTATCTCATTAGAAATAATGTCGTCTGGTCTATACTTATATATAGAAAAGCTTTAGCTTTAGCATTCCTAGAATAGGAAATTCATTGATATAAATGTGTAGTAGATGTAAAGCGTAAAGACTTAGATTATACTTGTTGTTTATTAGATGTTGTATTTCCCTTTTTTCCTTTGAGCTTTCATTCTAGCTTGATTCATTTTATGCAACTTTAAAAGTTAAAGACTTAAGACAATTTTTTTTACAGCCAAGATGCCATTTTTAGTAGACAAAATAATACCAGTGCAATTCATTTCCATAACTTTGCTACTGATCCTAATGCATCTGAAATTCTTCATTCCAAAGCCCATTAGAGAGCGCAAGAACAACACAAACACCCAAAAGAGAGTATATAGTAGTAGGTGAAAATGGCGCCATGAGAAGCCGAGTATGCAAAGTCATTGCTTTCATCATGCAAGACCTGTAAAAATCCTATTGATAAGGAAGTTTTTAGGCTTGGCAAATGTTCCAAGCCCCTCGATTCGATGGCTTCGTGCCTGTATGTTCTCTTTTCTTAGATATATTCTTTTACCAGAAAAACAGCTTTATACTTTTTAGTTGATTTCACTTGCATAATCTTGTGATATGAAAATTTTCCTCTCCCCTTTTTATGTTTGTTTTCACTTTGCGTCTTCCCCATCTTTTTTTTGAGTTGGGCATTAATCTTTTTCTTGTTTCTTTCTTTTTTCTCTCGAAAATAATTTTTTGGAAGTTCGTGCCAGTTTATTCGGTGTTCTTTTATAACTTTTTTCTTGTGTGGGTTTTGTACATTACTTTATTCCATGCTTGACGTAGGCATACGACCTAATGTGGACATGACCAGTTATCCGGGATAGGAAAAATGTGGACTTTATAGTAAAATTCAGCCGTATGTGTGCTATATACCTGAAATTGAAGGCCCCATGTTTATTTTGACTTGGTGAACTATTATTAGAAGGGAAAATGGTCAATTTTGCTCTTGAACTATCCGTGATTCAGCGACCTTTCCCTCTGTTACACTTTAAGTCTAATCTTATCCTGCCGTTATGAAAAACTCTCAAATTTTCTCTTGACCCCTAATGGAGCTCCCTTTGAAGAATAGTGGATGGTAAATTTAAACAATTTCCAAACATAAGGATTGAATTTGGACCCTTTTCCTTGAAATATTTTGACACGTGGAGTCCATTCATTTGTCGTTGGAGAGGTGTTAATGGTTAGGGCAGATGCAAGATGATTTGCCAAAAGGCAAGGGTATCAATGGATAGCACAGGGGAAAATTTGGACCTATTCCCTTATTATTAGAATTACAAATCCGGTGGATCGTTGTATGCCGAAATTCATATTTATTCATCTTGGTTGTTCAAAGTTTGGTGGTGGCCTTGCTTTGTAATGATACCGGCACTTATTTTAGCTCCAATGCAGAATACACACATTTTTCCCTCTAGGTATCTTCTATTGTTCTTGGAAGTTGGTGAAACCGGTCGCTTCCATTGTAGTTTTTGTTTGTGATTGTTTCTGGTGGTTTCAATCCTCTTAAGTAATAAGGAAATTTCAAATACATATCAATATGCACTACATATCAGGATGCACTGTATGTGTATGCTATTGATTGAAGTAGGATTATCATAGTCCTACGTGCATTATGTTTCTTGAAATGTAAAAACCCTTAAAAAAAATTAGTTTTAAGACCCATTGCTGTTATGTTTTTTCATTTTCATCTTAGCCTTGAAGATGTTGAGGGGTTGATCAGTTGCGGTGGGAGGATCAGCAGAAGAGAAGGGAACATCTAGAGGGTGGTGGATCGGGATCCTCAAACACCTCTACTCCTGCTGCAACGGAAGTTGGTAGTGAAGTCTCTCAAACCTCCCGTGCTTCCTGTCGGCACTGCAACCAAAAGATTGTTGAAGAGGATGTTGGTTTTGTCATTCAATATGCTTTAGTTAGCTATTACTATTTCTTTGTTTCTTTTTCTCAGATTCTAAGTCTGCCGTAATACCTTTTCTACCTTTTCTGGGAGTAGATTAATTAGTCAACTCCGTTGAACTTTGTCATAGATCAGGGCCTTTGGTCTGACGGTGTAAGCACTCGAACAATATGTGTTTCTTGGGTTATTTTTTTCTTCACTTTTTAAGAAATTGCTTTTTATATGCAAAGGTTACTCTCTTAATGCATGAAAATGTTAATAAAGTGTTGATATGTTAGTAAAGATTTAATAACTTGACAGTAGTCTTTCCTTTCTTGGGGGCGTGATGTTGTTAAATGCTTGAAATAGGTATTAAAATAATTTTCCATGTTGCACTTTTCCATTAATTTTGTAGATATCCAAATAACACAAACAATACTGTCGGGGATATGCCCGCAGGCCATCTAGCGCAGATAATAATATCCTGAAGTAATTTGGTAGATGAGAGAAACATCTAGTTCTGGAGGATGATAAGATCACATAGCAAACACAGAAAAGGACATATATATCATTAGTCTCATTATATTATTTTTGAAGTTGAAAACTGCTAACGTTAAACAGTAAATTTCATGGGTTAACTTTGTATTCAATGTGCTTTAGTTGGGGCATTCGCATCTATACCGTTTTTTGTGTCACATTTTAACTTGTGAGCGCTTTGCAAAAAAAATTACAAGCGTACCCGCTTTTTCACATAACTTCAGCACACGGGGCTGAAGTAGCAAAGGCAATTACACAAAACTTCAGCATTTTAGTAGTCGGGCCTGAAGTTTAGCTTTAGAGTTGAAGTTTTTGTTTTGTAACTCGCGAACTTCAGCTCTAGAGCTGAAGTTTTATACTATAAGTTTTTGTTTAGTAACCGGAAAACTTCGGCTCTATAGCTGAAGTTTGCCAGTTATAAAATAAAAACTTCAGCTCTAGAGCTGAAGTTTTTGTCTTAGTAACCGGAAAACTTCAGCTCTAGAGCTGACGTTTCTATGTTGTAACTACAGTTATAAAATAAAAACTTCAGCTTTAGAGCTGAAGTTTTTGTTTAGTAACCCGGAAATTTCAGCTCTAGAGCTGAAGTTTTCAAATTATAAAATAAAAAGCTGAGAGCTGAAGTTTTTGTTTAGTAACCCGGAAACTTCAGCTCTAGTTATAAAATAAAAACTTAAGCTCTAGAGCTGAAGTTTTTGTTTAGTAACCCGGAGAGCTGAAGTTTCTCAATTATAAAGGGAAGCTGAAGTTTTTTAAAAAGTGGATACGGATGCAAACAAAAAGACAAAACGGCTACAGATTAGGCGCCCCGTGCAATTTTTAGGCTTTAGTTAGCTAACGTTAATATAGTATAACTTTGTGTTCATTACGTAAATATCACTTTAGTTACGTAAAAATTATTTAATTTTATATTCATTACCCAAAAGTTATTTTTCTT
The DNA here is from genome assembly GCA_026770625.1 of Nicotiana glauca. Lineage (NCBI taxonomy): Eukaryota > Viridiplantae > Streptophyta > Magnoliopsida > Solanales > Solanaceae > Nicotiana > Nicotiana glauca. Next base: position 119,971 of record MU729135.1, read on the forward strand.
TCTTTTGTTATATAAAGATTATTTTACTTTCCATTATTTATCACAAAAATCATCTTGGCCATATTTTATACTACTACTTTTACTTGAAAAGTCTATTATGTCCTTGAAATTATAAATCCTCTTATTCATGTAATACCTTCTATATTATATACTATATACTCCACCTGTGAACCCATATTCAAGATGCTGAAGAAAGATGTCGCGATTAAATGGACGGATGAGCGTTAAGAAGCCTTTGACAAAATTAAAGTAATACTCCCTTCGTTTCAATTTATGTGAACCCATTTGACTGGGCACGAAGTTTAAGAAAAGAGAGAAGACTTTTGATCTTGTGGTGTAAAATGAGGCACCTTTATTTTGTGTGGCTATAAATCATTGCATAAAGGTAAATTATTTCCAAATAAGGAAAGGGATCATTCTTTTTGGCACGGACTAAAAAGGAAATAGGTTCACATAAATTGAAACAGAAGGAGTATATTTTTATCTAGGTATTTTATTTATAATTAAAATAACTTTAAATTATTTTATTTATTAATTTTATGATATATCCATATTCAATTTGTTTAATCATATTCAAACATGAAAACACTTTTAATACAAAAATGATAAAAAAAAAATATTTATTTAAAATAATGAAAACTGATTTGTTTACCAAATGATAGTTTTTTTATAGTCAATAAAAATTTGAAATAATTTTACATAAGTACATTTGGGGAAAGCATTTTTCAGCCGCCTAACCTACAAATACAGTTTTCATGCGGTAGCCCACAAATAATTTCAGCGCCTAACCCACAACTTCATCAACTACACCCAAAATCACGCCTAAATCAGATTTCGCTTTTTTCTTTCATTGTTATCTTTACCCTTTTTCCATTTTCATTCTTATTTATTTTTTACTTCCCTCTGTATAGTAAACAATATCAGGAAGTTGAAGTAAAAAATAAAAATTTATTCATCCTTAGAGTCTATAATTTTATTTTTATATTTTTTTTGCAAAATTTAAAGTTTTGCAAGGGAAATTCTTATTTCACTGGAAAAAATAAAAATTTACATTATTAAACACCTTATATACATTGTTATATACACAAATATAATCATGTATAATTATGTATAATCTTGTATACTTGTGTATAATCATGTATAATTCTGTATAACTATGAGAATACCCACAAATATACATGGTTATACATGATTATACAAAATATATATATATATATATATATATATATGTATATACAACATATACATCATTCTTCCTCCCTTTAGAAGTTATTTAAAGTGAGAAGAAGAAGAAGAAGAAGAAGCAGCAAAATTACCAAAAAAAGGAGATTTCATAACTATACAGAGGGAAGATAGATCCGGTGTGGAAGAGGAAGATAATGAACAGATTCACATGAAAACCATGGGGGAAAACAAAAGGAAATGTTGATTATTTACTGATTTGCTCTAGGCACCACAAGATGCACAGCCATCTATTTGCATTTCCAAACAGTCGAAGCATCCCATATTTGCGCACAAAGTGGGATGAACGGAGCAAGAAAATCTGAAGAAGAATTCGACTATTTTGCCAGAGAGAGAGAAAGAGACAGAGAAAGAGCAAGAGATTGAAAATGAAAGAGAAAATGAGGTGGGGAGAAAGTCTGAAAGAGAATTTGGGAATGGAAAAGTTTTCTATGCCTAAAGAAAAAGAGTGGGGGCGACGAGGGCTAATCAGTGAAAAAAAATTTCAACAATATAAAACTGGACCATACCGGGTAAGAAGAGAAAATATGGGCTGTATTTTGTTAGGATAGTGGGCCAAGTGACACAGAGTGTAATTTCTTCTAAAAATTTTAGACGAAGGGGATCAGGTAACGGGTTGTAGACGAAGGGGATCCATAACCCGAATGACCCCCAATTGAAGAAAGAAAAGAGTGGAAACGGATAAACCAGCAAAATTTGTAGATAACACATTTCATCACCTCCAAAGGTTTTGCTCCTTCACTCAAACAATGGCTGCTTCCCCCTCTTCCTTCTCTTTCTTTTCTTCCTCCATTTTCCTCTCTAACCCCAACATCCAATCCTCAAAGCACCTCCTTTTCAGATCCCCCAAACAACTCTCTGTCGCTGCCATTGCCACCATCCGTTCAGAGGTCGCCACTATTCCAATTCTGTCCTTCGATGGTGCCGAGGTGGGCTCCACCACTCTCAGTCTAAAATCTGCCCCTCTAGATACCGCACGCGCCGTCGTCCATCGTGGGCTCACCACCGACCTCCGCAACCAACGCCGCGGCACTGCCTCCACTCTCACTCGCTCAGAAGTCCGGGGCGGTGGTATCAAACCTTATCCTCAAAAGAAAACGGGCCGAGCTCGCCGTGGTTCGAATCGAACTCCTTTGCGACCGGGTGGTGGGGTTGTGTTTGGGCCGAAGCCCAAGGACTGGTCAGTTAAAATCAACAAAAAGGAAAAGAAACTGGCCATTTCTACGGCGCTCTCAAGTGCTTCGGAGAATACTATCGTTGTAGAAGAGTTTAATGATAAATTTGAAAGGCCAAAGACTAAGGAATTTATTGATTTGATGAGGAGGTGGGGTTTGGACCCTAAAGAGAAATCTTTGTTTTTGATGACGGAAGTTTCAGACAATGTGATTCTGTCCAGCAGAAACATTGGGACTTTGAAAATGTTGACTCCAAGAACGTTGAATCTGTTTGACATATTGGATTCTGAGAAGCTGGTTTTAACTAAATCGGCTGTGGATTTCTTGAATGAGCGGTATGGCGATGAAAATGAATGGGAGGATGAGGAAGAAGACGATCAAGAAGATAATGATGGTTAGTTTCTCTTTTTCGAACTTTGGAATCTGAAAATTTCCTGTTAAGATCTCTTTTTTTTTTCTAACTCGTTAATTTTGAATTCAGGTGGTGAGGCGGAGGAGAGCGCGGAAAGTTCCGAGTAGTAATATTGCGGCAGAAAGAAAGGGTCTGTTTCATTTTAAGCTTTATCTTAAATCTTACGGAGTTTGCATATTTCACTTTTAATTGTATGATAAAAGTAAAACTAGGGGATTTTGGTTGATTCAAGCACCGTCTTTATGGATAGTTGTGCATTTACCTTCCTTGCCTTACTTTTCTCCTAATTTTTGTTTCTCCCTCGTTTCCAGCAACAGTTTAATTCTAATCCATTCTTTCATAAATTGGTTTTTCTACGAGGAAAATTATAATAACATTTCCCTTCCTGCGTGCTGTTGTTTTGCGCTGCTTCATTTGTGCATCTCTCTCTCTCCAAATGATACTGGTATATGTGCCAACATTGTGTTCTTGAGAACTCTCTTAATGATTGTTTATGTCTAATTGATACTCTGAATAGGCATGGAGAATTGCTTTAACATTATAGTCCCTTGAATGGGTGTATGTGATCCACTACATTGCAAGAACTTTGTGAGTTTCTGGCAAGCCTTTCATTTTTTTGTTATCTAACATCTTGTTTTGATTGTTGTTATGTATCGTTTCATAATTTATAGTATAATGTTGCATTGTATTGTACTGTATCGTTTTAATATACACAATGTTTTGATAGATTATATTGTTTGTCGTTATTTCATTAAGTCATGCACCAACAATATAAAAAAAAAATAAACTTGCAATATTATAAAGAAAAAATAATGTACGAGGTAGAAGTATTATATAAAAAGGTAGGGTAAATGATAAAATATGATTATTTAATAATAAGGAATGACAAACGAGGGCGCGTCTGGGGGCATTACAAATCGGCCGCGTCTCCAGGACCCTGTGGAACTAATCGTGCACTCGCATTGAAACAGCGGGCTCCAGTGGGTACAGATAGTCGGGTTCGCAAAGCGATGCCCGGAAACCACGGTTATTAAAAAAAAAAAAAAAAGAGAATGACAAGATGAGAAAAAAATGAGGTAGCGACGCGTCCACACCAAATCGGTCGTTCCACAAAGTGGCATTTTTCGTCGTCACGTAACAACAGATTTAACGATACTTCCATTTAAATAGAGGCGGGTGCACCTTTAACGAAGCGGTATCAAGCGACACCGCTTCGTCGGCTAAATATATGTATCGATACTATGAGAAAACGAATAAGTAGAAAAAAATGACACCACTTGATACAAATTGTCTCTTGGCATGTTGGTTAAATGTTTGATTTTGCTCTAATAACTGAACTAGGACCTTTTCTAACCTAAGATTCAGCAAAATAAATGGTCTAGGATTATTTTTTGTCTAAAAATATGATAACTAAAGTTATTTATTTCCGTTCTTTTAAAACTTTCGACACCACTTATAAAAATTTCTACGTACACCCATGCATTTAAAGTAACAATATTATACAATAAAATACAAATAGGTAACAATGGGTCATTTGGTTCCAGACCTTGTTATGTAGGAAATTTATCAGTTTATTCCAAAGGCAAAATACATAAATTACCCTTGAATTATGGATCAAATTTTTGTTACACTTTTTGCGTACAAAAATTATCTTCCCTACTCCAGCTTTTTTAAAGTGTGACTAAGACAAACTTCTTTGTCTACATAGCTAGTAGGGCTGCGCATATATCAGGTAAATTGATAACCCGAACCGTTAATTATTTATTGGGTTATCGGTATCGGGTTATTGAGTTAAAGGTTCGGTAACTGTTTAGAATTTTTTACTATTGGGTTATCGGTTCGGGCTTTGATTTGCTAATTTTGTTAATGGGTTAACCAATAACCCAATAAGAATTAATGAAATTATGACTCTACCCTTTAAAAGGTAAGGGAAATTTTCTTAACTACAAGGCCTATAAGAATATATTACATTTATTACAACCATTTGTAAATTTACATTATATACAACAAAAGTTTTTCTCCTATCTATATCAAGGGTAAAAATCAACCGAAAGGTTTGAATAATCCCATAGTTTAAGCCTAAAAGAGTGAAAAACTTATCAAAACAATCACTCATTTCCTAATAATAATCTCTCATCATCTTTTCCGGCATTTGTTTTATTCCTTCCAAAAATAGTGCCTTCACTCATAAATCACCTTTTTCAATTGTTTCTTTTTTTTTTTTTTGGTAAAAATAAAGTAAACATTATATAAAGACCATCAATAACAATCTGCTAAAATCAGTTTCAAAAAATCATATATCCTTTAAACAATGATATATTGATGGTATATATTTATTTTATATATGTATATAAAGAAATTATATATGTGATATAATTTATTTATACATATAATATATTTATATATGCTGTTAATATACCATTTACATTTGCAGTAATATATGTATATTGTGTTTGTATAATTACCAAGTATATATCATTAATATACCATACATATATTATATATTAAGTATACTATTTGAATATATCATATATTATGTATTTATACTTATATACTATACGTGTATAGCCATCTTCAATTAAAGTCAAGCTCTTCAAGTAATAATGTCCCCGTGTTTTGTCAAAGACAATAACATAAGGGTTGTCAAGATCTTAGAAGAAGTGTACGGATATCATTTTAAAAAGAGAATAATTCAAAAGTTCTAAAATTTTATAGAGAGGTAGAGATTTTCAAGATGAATTTATGATAATATCAATAAGCAATATTCAAATCATATTGTCTAATAGCAACGAATCATGAAATTAGAACATGACAATGTATTGAGGCAAAACTTCAACATTTTGTCATTTCATACCCATAGCCATAGCCACATATAAAAAAAACTACACCAAAGAGAAAAGGAATTTTTTTTAGAAATTAAAAGGAGCATATAGTTTATGTAAGGATATGTAGTTGGGTGATAAAATCTCAAGAGAGATATAAGGATAAGTTTTGGGTGAGAGAATCTTAAGAGAGATATTTTAGGAATATTAAAAGTTGTAGATTTTAAAATAAATTATATTTTATGTAATTTTCTAAAAGCAGTTATAACTTATTTAAATAAGTCTTAAATAAGTTGTATTCTATATAAATTTGGGCGTCAGTTCATTCTCTTCTATTCTTTCTCAACCTTACTTTTCAGTTCCTTCCTCTTCATTCTTCATAGACCTTACTAGTTACTCCTATGTGTAAGTCTTTAGTATATTATATGTGAATTCTTCTCTTTTTTGCTTAACTCCGGTGAATTGTCTTTTCTTTTTTGCTCAACTTTAGATAGAGTTATCTTATCGGGTAAACAGATAATGATCGATAACCGATTAACCGTTACCCGATAATCGATATCTTATCGGTTCGATTATCGGTTTATCAAATTTGTAAACCAGTAACCGATATGCTAAACAGATAATATTCATAACCGGACTGAAACCGACTGGTGCCCACCCCTAATAGCTAGGATGTTTTACAAACAGAATGAGGCCTCTGAACAATAAAAGACTGCATGTCCAATGCTTTGTTTAAACGGTCCAAATCTAATAAAATTTAGAGTTAACACCCTTAAACCCGCTTAAACTATATCATTTTTGTCACTTTACTATCTAAACTATTGAGTGTCCCCAGAACCCCCCTGAACTATTTCATCCTTCGTATAAAAAAACTCCTCGCATTAGCTAGAATGCGTATGATACACGCCCTAATTAAATTATAAAATATGCCATGTGGCATGCCACATGGGTAATTAATTTGATTAATACTAAAATCCACATAAGCAACAGGGGGTTTTTATACAAAGGGGATATAGTTCAGGGGGTTTTCGGGGACAACTACAAGATCTGTCTAAGTACAAGAAAAACTACCATAGTCCGAAAATAAAATATTAGGAACAATCTGAGTAAGGTAATAAGGAGAAGTGCAGGGCGGCGAATGCCAGGCAGCTATCTTGTCAACTCCGAAGACCTGCTGGTACAATGATCAGCACTCACTATCGCGACCTGTAACTCCTGGATCTGCATACAAGGTGCAGGGAGTAATGTGAGTATGTCAACTCAGTAAGTAATAAAAATAAATGAAAGCTGAGCAGTAAGAAAGCGGATAATTTCACGTCATAGAACCATAGAAAATACAACACATTTCCAAAATAGTATCGAAATCAATTATCTCGTAAAACAATTCAGTTTCAGTAAAAAATTTTCTTTTAAAAACATCTTTCAATAGTTTCAAACAAGGGATAAAGCAGTGAGTAAAAATGATAGAAACGTAAACAGCTCATCGGGCATAACATGTACCATAAACCCATCGGGCAAAATATCAATAAAACCAGCCCATCGGGCTACCTCACAATCACTCGTAATCAGCCCCTCGGGCAACAACATGAATCAACAATAGCCCCTCAGGCAACATCACATCACTCACACTAGGTACCTGCGCTCATTGGGGAAGTTCAGACTCCGAAGGGGCTCCTATAGCCCAAGCGTTATCACAAGCCATCTCGTGGCATAATAAATCAAGGCCCTCGGCCTCTCATATTTTATAAATCTGTACAACATGCTGCGACACACAGCCCGATCCCATGATATCCTCATAACACAGGCCCTCAACCTCACTTAATTAGAAACCTCTCAAGCCACTCGGGTAACAGTAAAACAGGATGCTCAACCCAAAATATCATTTAAAGTATCAAAATGGAGTAAATATGGCTGAGTTGTGAAATCAGTAAAACAAAACATGATTGAGTACAGATCTTAAGTCAAAATAATAAGGAATATTAGTTAAAAGCCCTAAGGGTCCAAACAGTTGGCACGAGGCCCAAATATGGCATTCATCCCAAAAGATAGTAATACTTTCTAAAATATAATAGTATCAAATAGTTTTCAATCAAATACGCGGCTTAATAGTCTTACGGGATGGACCAAGTCACAATCCCCAACGGTACATGACTCCACGCTCGTCATCTAGCGTGTGCGTCACCTTAAAGTAGCACGACGATGTGAAATCTGGGGTATCATAACCTCAAGACAATATTTACCATCATTACTTACTTCAAACCAGACAAAACTCTAGCCCGCGATGCCCTTGTCTCTCGAATCGTCCTCCAAATGCTCCGAATCTAACCAAAATTAGTATCACATCATTAATACACTCTAAAGGAACAAAGTCCAAGTGAAATAATTAAATTAACTCAAAAATTCCGAAATTGGCCAAGCTTGACCCCCGGGATCACATTTCAAAATTTGATAAAAATCACATCACTAGAATACTTATCCTCCCGCGAGTCCATACACACCAAAAACATCGAAATCGGACCTCAAATGGCCCCTCAAATCCCCACTCAAAGCTCTGCAAAACTCAAGCCCTAGCCTTCAATTTTAACCCTTAGATCCCACTAATTTCATGTCTAATAAGTTAGAAATCACCATCGAATCGAGTTTTGAGTTCAAAAACCTTGCCTCCATGTGTTACCCCTTGAATCCCTCTTCAATTCCTCTCATAAAGCTCCAAGTCCGAACACAAATGGTGGAAAAATGACCAAATTTCGCGAAGGCCTCTATTTATACTTTCTGCCCAGCATGTGCGCACCTGCGGTACCAATGTCGCATCTGTGGTCCGGACCTGTGGACAAATCTCTGCTTTTGCGGATTTTCATTAACCAGCCAAACTTCGCTTCTGTGGTCGCCTAACCGCACATGCGGTCATGCTGATGCCCCCCGGACCCCAATAAAAAATACGAACAAGTCATATACTATTATTCTAACTTATTCTAATCTTTGGAACACTCAAAAAAACACCAAAATACCAAATCATTCTCAGATTCAAGCCTAAGGATTTTCAAACTTCCAAATTCCACAATCGATCCAAAAACCTATCAAATCTCGTCCGAATAACCTGAAATTTTGCACACACGTCACAAATGACAGAACAGACCTACTCCAACTTCCGGAATTCCAATCTGACCCTGATATAGCACCCACAAATAGGAGCACATAATCAATTATTTGACCTATGGGGACAATTCCCTTTTACAAGGTTAGAAAGGAGACTCACCTCACTCCGAAGACTCAGAACCGGCATTCTACATTCCTTCGAAGACTTGCACCAACGTACAATGCTCCAAAACTAGCCAATGATTATACAAATCCATTAATAGATGCTCAATTAAACTTTACAACCCAATTTGTAACAATTCATAACCCCGAACAAAAAGTTAACAAAAATGCCCTTGGGCCCACATGCCCGAAATCCGAAATTTTTCGAAGATAAAGTTCACCCATGAACTCACGAATTCAAATATATGATTTTCTCTTACTTCCATACTCAAAATCGTGGTCAAAATTCAAGAACACAAATTTTCTAGGTTTTCCCTCAAACCTACAATTTTCATGCCTAAATCCATGTACAAACCTTGTATTTAACCCAAAACTAACATAAATTACTTACCTTATGACAAATGACGAAAATGGCACCTCCAAGCTGCTCCCCATCGACTCCAATAGAAGAAAAATGGAGTTGAAATGAACTCAACCCCGAATTTTGAAGACCTCACTGCTCCAGTCATTTTCGCACCTGCGGATCCTGGACTGCTTCTGCGGTTCCGCATGTGCGGTCAACAGCCGCATCTGCAATCCGCCCTGGCCGCCCACTTTTCGCTTCTGAGATACCCACTTCTGCAGATGCGGTCCCACTTCTGCGGAACCTTGACCGCATATGTGGTCCACGAACCTTCGAACAAATTCGCTTCTGCGTCTCCCTCTACCGCTTCTGCAGTACCATTTCCGCAGAAGCGGAAATACCAGCAACCAGCAAACCCCAGCCTTTCCAAAAATCTATTTTCGATCTGTTAACCATCCAAAATCCACCCGAGGCCCCCGGGACCTCAACCAAACCTACCAATCAACCCCAAAACACATTACGGACTTGCTCGAGGCCTCAAATCATATCAAACAACGCTAAAACCATGAATTATACCCCGATTCAAGTATTATGAACTTTAGAACTTCCAACTTCTATTTACGATGTTTTAACCTATCAAAGAAGTCATATTTGACATTACGAACCTACTCCAACTTTTGGAATCGGATTCCGAACCCGATATCAAAAAGTCCACTTCCGGTCAAACTTCTCAAAAACCTTCAAATTTCTATCTTTAGCCAAATGGCTTCAAAATGACCTACGGACCTCCGAATTCACTTCCGATCGTGCTCCCAACTCCAGAATCACCATACGAAGCTACTCCTAGTCTCGGAATTCCAAACGGACATCGATTATAGTGAAATGCACTTCAAACCAAACTTATGAAATTTTTTCCAAAATGCCAACTTCCACAATAGGCGCCAAAACACTCTCAGGTCATCCAAAACCCGATCCGGGGATACGCCCAAGTCCGAAATCATCATACGAACCTGCTGGAACCTTCAGATCTTGATTTCGAGGTCGTTTAATCAAAATTCCAATCTTAGCCATTTTCTCCAACTTAAGGCTTCTGAAATGAGAATCTTCATTTAAATTTAACTCCGATCTTCCTGAATTTCAATTCTGACATAAGCACAAGTCAATATACCTGGAATGAAGCTGCTCATGGCCTCAGACCATTGAACGGTGCACTATATCTCAAAACGACCGGTCGGTTCATTACATTCTCTCCCACTTAAACATACATTCATCCTCGAACGTGCTGAGAACTACACTAAAGTAGTCTGAAATCACTTTTAACACCTCATGCACCGACCCGTGCTACCACAACTCAGTTGAGCACATTAGCTCAATCAATTCTGAAGATATTCTCTTTTATTCAAGCAGATACGCCTTAAGGCCCAATTCCAACATCTGAAATTTCATGTCCGACCTGTTCCCACCATAAGTCCACCATATTAATCACCGCACGCTGTACTCAAACATAGTTGCATAACTTTGTTGAATTCATTCCTAGCATCACTTTACTCATCGGACCATAATAACTTTTTTCTGATTAACTTAATCTAAATCCTACCAATCTGATGCTCCAATTGCACCCCATGACTTACACAGGTCTTACTCCAACCTTTACAATACCGCCACGACGGAAGAGATGTGCATGAATTCATAACCAAATGCCGAGTTAACAAATCATTAGGTCTATACCCCTGACAAAAACCATCACCTCCTCCAGAACCAAATAATGGCCATATCTCCATAATATACTTCATATACTCAGATTGCACTGATCCTAAATGCAAAAATCTCGACTCACCCAGTTCGAACTGCCCAAGCAATAAGCCACCCCAGACATAATCAAAAGTCTCATATGATTCTACAATGTGCCAATAGGCCACCAAAATTCGAACGCGATACGAAAGGAAAGCGAACTCTGGAAGGAATTACCTAACTCATGCACTAATACAGACTTTCCTTAGAGAAAAGGAAGCAAGGCATACAAAATAGCATATGGAAAACTATACTCAATATCACATTATTGCGGTGCGCAACCCGATCCACATAGCATACCATGGTGGCGTGCCACCCGATCCTCATAACATAACCATGGCGGCGTGCCACCCGATCCAAATAACATACCCATGGCAGAGTGCCACCCGATCCACACGTAGAACTCACATAAGGAGATACACATAGATCTAATTTGCTCATTACAATAAAATATCGAATCTCGATCACAAGCACGCTAAGTGCATAATGTCATCCCTGAGGGGACATATAGCACGATAAGCTACAAAACTCAAGCACAACTGAGGTGCGATATACAATCTGAATCTCAAGAGCCATCTTGCTCATAATACATCATTTCCACGCGGATCCTCAACATATAAACAATTTCTCAAGCTGTCTCACAACTCACACGGCGTAATATATTATTGCATGAAATAGCTTAAGATGAAATAACACCCTGACAACTCCGTAAGGAGCGCATTATTGAGATGAACACAACTGGCCTGATATAAAGCCATGTTCACATCTAACTCTATCCACTGATCTCAAGCCGATTTCTGATTGCACCAACTAGGCTAATAACCTTTCAAAGGTCCATAGTAACTCCCCTTTCGTCATAATACATATGAACAATCATCGTAACCGGAGCAAACCTCCTCAGTTCATAACCAAATAAACAAAGTGCCCTCCAGGCATAAATTCTCAGATTAATGATATTACCACAATTCCTCATACTTGGTTTAGATCTTTAATCAATCAAGTAGCTACGTGTCGTATTTATGCAATCTTCCTGTGGAACACACTCCCACAGTCTACCATAACAATTAATTGGGTCTTACCTCTAACCCACCGACCGCACTAACGCTGAAAAGCAATCAAAAATCATTAACCATGATACAAGCCCTCTTTACAAAACACCAATCTCAGGTGACGCTAAAGACAATCCCAATCTCATTGCAACACACAGGTAAATTCCCATAACCATAGGATATGCAAATCTCTAAGTAGTGGTCCAAGCCACCATAGCCCTTCCGGAATTCGCTTCCACTTAACAAGCCATAACAGAAGAATGCTTATGAATAACATCAATTACGGTGGCTGTCACACCTTTTTTTTACGGTGCTCACACCCCGGCGAAAGGGATATAAACATTATATAAGCGTAAAAAGAGTTTTTCCAAATAAA
>MDKF010082083.1:0-11503 GCA_026770625.1 Nicotiana glauca
CAGCTAATTGAGAGCTCTTCAATCAACCAGAATATAAATGTAGTTGAACAAATAGAGAAAAGATATGGCTCAATTGTATTAAAACATAACAAGAATTTATCCTACAAAAAGTTCTATCAAAATCTAGATAACAAATTAGCTATTCATAATAGTACGTAAAACTACAATACTAAAAGTCATAACCAACAATGAAAAATAGGAAGAGAAAGAAAAAACTCGTATAATAATTCCTCGCCTTGCTCCTCGCGTGTTCTTGCCTCCAAGGGTGTTGTCTAACCCTAAAGTAGTGTCTCCTCCTCCTTAGGTCTAATTTTTGTCCAAAATATGTCCCCCTCTTGTTCTTGGCCGGCCTCCTTTGTTTTATATAGGGTTTAGGGCTTAAAAATACCATGTTTTGCACATAAGTCCCTGAAATTTCCGCCTCCTGCCGCGGTTTTGCCGTGGTCGCGGTGGAACTGCGGCCAAACATGCCCTCTGATTCTTCAGTTGTCCGCGACCATCTTCTACCGCGGTTTTGCCGCGATCGCGGTGGAACTGCGGTTTTTCGACCTGTTCTGTTTGGAATTTGGAAAAATGTAAAACATGAAAGTTGTAGCCCTTTGAGTTAGCTTGTCAACCATATATTGTTGAGCCAAAATGGAGTTCTGAGCTAAACGTTATGTCCAATTTACTAGACAGTGAGCAATATGCCTCATCGAGTCTTCGTTTGTTCTCAACTATCAAATTTGACCCCTGAACACGATCCCAGCTTAATTACTTGAGCTTTTACTCAGACTTCAAAGCTTCAAATCACTTAAATTTGATCCATAACATCTATATAGCTTGAAATCACACATACAAGTCATAAAACACACCGTTAGCGCAAAACACTAGTGATTAAAGTGCAAACTCAATGAAAGTGCAGTAAATTAGAGTGTAATAATAGACTAAAATACATAATTATAGCCTATCATCAGATACTCATGGCAAGAGCGTGATTTCAGATTGATTGAGCTTGGTTTGAGGTAAATGGCTTGCCTAACCTTGTGTGGGGAAACTCCCCTTAGGATTTTGTATTCTTTGATATATTAGCATTGTGAACGTGAGGTGAAAAGTGTGCACGCGAGCTATTTGTTGAAAAAACCTACATTCATTAAGTAAAATTGAGATATACTAGCCCATTTAATTATCATGTTTAGTTTAGAAAAATATGCCTACGTGCCTTAACTACCTATCTGAATTCTGTGTAGCATGTTTAGTGAAATTTTCCAGTTCTTCCCTGATTCAAACTTAGCCTAAATTGTAGTTTTATTGTTTTAACTATTATTTCTATTGGTTGAGCTGCATATTTACTTTGGGACTACGGAACGGAATTTCGGTAGATCCCTCTGCATATTTACTTTGGGTCTATGGGATAGTATCCCAGTAGATCCCCCTGCATATTTACGTTTTGTACTACGGGACGGTATCCCGGTAGATCCCCCTGCACATTTAAGTTTTGGACGACGGAACAGTATTTCGGTAGATCCCCCTGCACCTTTACGTTTGGGACTACGAGATGGTATCTTGGGAGATCCCATGTTGTTATCTCTATGTACCGAGCTATTGTTTTTCTATGATTTTATTCTCATTAAACTTTAGTAACTATCTTTATTGCGATATTTCAATATGTATAATTTTGTTATATATACAAGTAGGGCCCTGACCTAATCTCGTCACTACTCGACCGAGGTTAGGCTTGGCACTAACTAGGTACCGTTGTGGTGTAATCATACCCTTTCCTACACATGTTTTTCGTGTGCGCGCGCCCCCTTTTTTCCCTCCGCGGAGAGAGGTCAGAATTTTGACATTCCATACGGTGTAATAACTCATTTCCTGTGGGGAATTGAGTATTTCAAGAGTCTCCACCTAATGAGTTATGGTGCGTTAGGGCACATAGAGTGATTAACTCTTGGATTGGTTTGCATTACCAGTGGTTTAGGGTAAGGGCTCAAAATAACCTCGAGGGGAAGGTGTTAGGCACCTCTCTTTGTCCATAACTGTGGGTCCCAGCTGAACTTATATTCACAAATTATTCCATATAAATAAACAATTGAATCAAATAGGTTGCAAGTAAAGCATGTTGGATAACTCAAGTAATAAGATAAAGATTTTTAGAACAAGTTGTAAAACAAAGGGTTTAATTAGAAAAAGGAATTTTGGTAAAGGAGGAGTCCTAAGTTGGTTAGCCTATAGGATCACCCCACACAATGTCCAATAAACACTTCTCGATAAGGGGCTACACGTGACATTAGCGCGTAGTCATCATATCCCATATCTACCCTTCCCATCCCCTTAATGGTCATGCAAAGGGAGTGTTTGGCCAGCAATCTCTATTGCGTGTTGTTACCTGTCCCTTCTTAGTGGTCCTGGAGGGAGTTAAGACCTTTAGCTATAGGTGGTTCTAGACAAACCCCTAAGGTTTTAAAGGTGAAAATTCTAAGGCGATAGGCAAAACAATTAGGACTTTTAGCACATAAGATAAAAGGGTGCAATTAGAGGCTCAAAGTTTCCTCCTCAAACAAAGTTAAGGGATTTTTATTAATCAATATCCTAAGGTAGGATGTCGAGGTGAATATACAGAAAATAGGCAGTTTATTTTTTTTATAAACCCAGAAGTAATAACCCTATCAGTTGCCTACTGATTTTAAAGCTTTCTTAAACCAGAACAACATTATGTCATCGAAACAGTTTCAGAATTGCAAGTTTTGAAAATGCCTTATAGGATTGCTTATACGCAGAATACTGATGACTACATTTTAGATTTTTAAAACAGACTTTTAAATCCCTATGGGCATGTTGTCTAATAACAGATTAAGGCAGTCTTTAAAAGAACTCATTTCAGGGAAATATAAACCACTTAATTAAACAAATTTAGAAGTAAGCTAAACGTTAACCAGATTGAGTTATTTAAACTAAACTTCGGCGATATCCATAGGTAGGATTTGATAATGTTCCCTATAGGCCTGATATCTAAGTTTAAAACTGATTTTCAAGACTTGGCGGCATGGAAACATACATAAACACTTGTTATAAAATAATTTAGATTAAATCCTATAGGCATGGCATCTATTTTTGAAGATGATTTTAAGACTTGCAAATATGATTTCAATTATGGAATTATTTGAAACCTATAGGCATGATTTCTAGCATGGTGACAAGACATAAAGTCCTATAAGCATGATTTCTACTTGGTAAGACAACCATATTTAAATGTAAAGTCCTATAAGCATGATTTCTAACATGGTAAGGCATTCAGATTATAAGGTAAAGTCCTATAAGCTTGATTTCTACCCGCAATACCCCATAAACATGTAGCTACATATCCCTTTCACTAATTACCCTAATATTTGTTTACAAGTTATTACATGCCATATGAATGAATTAGATAAGTAAATAAAGAAAATAAGATGTTATTCTATATGGAGCCTACAGGTAGGCCCAGGTACTCCTAGTAGTCCGTGGATTTTGTGATACCAGTTCTTGGGTAGATGCATATGATGATTTCAGCATTATTATTCAGTTTATTTAATTTAAGTCTTCCACTTTAATTTCATATTTCTTTTGTTACTCAAATATCTATCGCTTGTTATTATGATTGGTAAAAGGGATTTAAAATAAAAGAGTCAGGAGTTATGAATTGTGGCTTGCCTACCTTCTACGAGTAGGTACCATCACGACCCCTCGAGAGTAGGAAATTCGGGTCGTGACAAGAGACTTTTTGGGAAATTTTCTATTTTCTTTCCTTAGCTTTGATTTTATTAGCTAAATTAGTTTCTTGTAGCTATATTAACGTTATTTAATTGACTTGATTAGATTTGGGCCGGCCAAAGTTGGATACTCGTGGCAAGAGCGTGATTTCGGATTGATTTGATCATGGTTCAAGGTAAGTGGTTTGCCTAACCTTGTGTGGAGGAACTCCCCCCAGAATTTGGTATAGTTTGATATATGAGCGTCGTGTACGTGAGGTGATGAGTGCATACACGAGCTATTTGTTGAAAAGCTCTATTTTCATAAAGTAAAATATATGTTTTCCTTAAATTGAGATACACTAGCCTATGTAATTATCTTATTTAGTTTAGAAAAGCATTCTTACGTGCCTTAACTACCTTATTTGCCCATCTGAATTTTGTGTAGCATGTTTAGTGAATTTTACAGTTCTTCCTTAACTCGGACTTAGCCTGAATTGTGCTTTTCTTGTTGTAACTATTATTTATGTTGGTTGAGCTGCATATTTACTTTGGGACTATGGAATTGTATTTCGGTAGATCCCCCTGCATATTTACTTTGGCACTACGGGATGGTATCCCGGTAGATCTCCCTGCATATTTATGTTTGGGACAGTAGGACAGTATACCGGTAGATCCCCCTATACCTTTACATTTGGGACTACGGGACAATATCTTGTGAGATCCCCTGTTGTTATCTCAGTGTATGAAGCTGTTGTTTTTTTGCAATTTCATTCTCGTTAAACTTTAGTAACTATCTTTACTGCTATATTTCATTCTATATAATTTTTCTATATATATATATATACACACACACACACCAGTAGGTCTCTGACCTGATCTCGGCACTACTCGACGGAATTTAGGCTTGGCATTTACTAGGTACCGCTGCGGGTGTACTCATGCTCTTTCCTGCTTATGTTTCTCGTGTGCAGATCCAGGTACCTCTTTCCAACCATATTACCAGTGAGGCGAGACGATTGTAAAGACTTCAAGGTATATATCTCGCGTCCGTATACCTAGGAGTCCTTATATACTCCTCCTTAAGTTAAAGATTTCTTGTATTAGACTCTAGAGTATGGGAGTACGGCATTCTTCTTTAGCTTGTGACTTATGTCATTCCAGTTTTTAGGAGAGTTATAAATATTGCTCATAAGTGATTATTGTTTATGCCGAGCT
Organism: Nicotiana glauca; assembly: GCA_026770625.1. Classification (NCBI taxonomy): domain Eukaryota; kingdom Viridiplantae; phylum Streptophyta; class Magnoliopsida; order Solanales; family Solanaceae; genus Nicotiana; species Nicotiana glauca. The sequence goes on from MDKF010082083.1 coordinate 4,926, forward strand.
GCATCGTATTTTCTTGTTTAAAGTTTATTAGTTGATGGCTTTCATGTTTTGTTCCTTTATCCGCAAATGTTAGGTTTACCTAGTCGTAAAGACTAGGTGTCCTCACGACAGGTTCACAGAGGGAGAACTAAGGTTGTAAAAAGTTGGTATCAGAGATAGGTTCATAAGAGTCATGAGTCACAAGCCTATTTATTAAAGTCTCGCGGATCGGGATGGAGACGTCTGTACTTTTCTCCGGGAGTCTATGGAACTATTTGGAAAATTCCACTTCATTTGATTTTTTGTCATGCGAGATTATTAACTTCGAAATACTAAACTTATGTTTTCTATTCTCGCACAAATGGTGAGGACACGTGCTATCGGAGATGACCAGGCACCTGCGCCCTACGCTACAGCCGCCAGAGGCTGGGGTCGGGGTAGAGGCCGAGGATGCGCACGTGGTGCAGCAAGAACACCTGGGCGAGCTGCTACAGAGGAGCCACCAGTAGCTCTAGCCAGAGTACATGCACTTGATCATGTACAGGAGACCTTACACAATTCATGAGCATGTACAATACGTTAGCTCAGGCAGGGCTGATTCCCCTTGTTACAACCACATCTCAGCTCGGGGGAAGAGCCCAGACTCCCGGTGCCCGCACCCTAAAGCAATGGGTTCAAGTTGATCAGATCTCAGAGGTTATACCGATATCTTCTGTAGCCCTAGCTCAGCCCGAGGCTAGGGTAGCAGTTTCAGAGAAGGAGCTGTGGAGGCTTGAGAGGAATAAGAAGTACGACCCTCCTACATTCAGTGTTCTAGCATTAGAGAATGGTCAGGTATTTCTGGAGGAGTGCTGCTGTATCGTGTGCACTATAGGCATAGCGAAGCCGAGTAGGATTTCTTTACTGCCTTCTAGCTTCGAGGGGCGGCCTATCAGTGGCGACACACTTTTAAATTGGATAGTCCTGTTTAGGTAGCTTCTCTTTCATGGACTTAGTTTCCGGACACGTTTTTGAGAGAGTATGTCCCTTAAATCCGCAGGGACGCTTGGCGTGTAGAGTTTAAGCAGTTGCACCAGTATACTATGACAATTTCAAAGTATGTTGTCCATTTTAGTGATTTGGCTAGACATGCACCGGCCTTGGTTTCTACAGTTCGAGAGAGGGTTTGTCGGTTTATTGAGGGGCACATTCCCAACATCAGCTCTAGAATGGCCCGCGATTTAGAGATGGATATCTCCTATTAGCAGGTGGTGAGTATTTCTAGGATGATAGAGAGCATGATTGCTTGGGATACAGAGGAGAGAGTGAGGTCAATAGGTCTCGAGAGTCAGGCCATTATTCTGGTATCCGTGCCCCAGTTGCAGTTTGTCATGGTAGGGGCTATGTGAGTCGCCCCATTCATTTAGCTCTTCCAGCAGCCACTGGTATTCCAGCTCCTCCTAGACCTCAAGAGCCTTATTATGTACCTCCAGTATCTAGTGTGCCCCTTGCACGGGGTCTTTTAGTGGTCAGCCCAGCTGACGTTGCCCGAGTCAGTCACAACCACCACGCCCTCCCAAAACTTATTTTGAGTGTGGAGACACTCGCCATATGGTGAGGATTGTCCCAGGCTTAAGAACAGTGAGCCTCTACAGACTTTTCAGCCATAGTGTGTTCCACAGGGTTCCTAGGCTATGATTACAGCACCAGCCGCCACTCCACCTGCTCAACCAGCTAGAGGTGGAGGTCGGGGAGGTAGAGGTCGCCCTAGAGGGGGAGGCCAGGCCAGATACTATGCCCTTCCTGCTCGTAGAGAGGTTGTTACTTCCGATTCTATCATTAGAGGTATTGTTCTGCTCTACCATAGAGATGCATCAGTTCTATTTGATCTAGGCTCCACTTATTCCTTTGTGTCTTCTTATTTTGCCTTACATTTGGGTGTATCTAGTGATTCTTTGAGCTCTCCTATTTGTGTGTTTACTCCTGTGGGAGATTCTTTTATTGTGGATCGCGTTTATTGTTCATGCTTGATTTCTCTTAGTGGTTTTGAGACCAGAGCCGATTTATTATTGCTCAGCATGGTAGATTTTGATGTTATCTTGGGCAGGGACTGGTTGTCTCCCAATTATGCTATTCTTGATTGTCGCCAAGACCATGACGCTGGCTATGTCAGACTTACCACGATTAGATTGGAGGGGTACTTTAGATTACACTCAGAATAGAGTTATTTCATTTTATTAAAGCTCAGTGAATGATTGAGAATGGGTGTGCCGCATATCTAGATTATGTGAGAGATGTCAGTATTGATACCCCTACAGTTGATTCATTCCCAGTAGTGAAGGACTTCCTTGATGTGTTTCCAGCTGATCTTCCGGGCATACCGCCCGATATAGATATTAATTTTGGCATTGATTTGTTATTGGGTACTCAAACCATCTCTATTTATCCTTATTATATGGCCCCTCCTGAGTTGAAGGATCAGTTACAGGAATTGCTTGATAAAGGATTTATTCAGCAAGTATGCCACCTTGGGGTGCTCCTGTCTTGTTTGTGAAGAAAATGATGGCTCTATGCATATATTCATTGATTATTGCTAGTTGAACAAAGTTACAGTGAAGAACCGGTACCTTTTGCCTCGTATTGATGACCTATTTGATCAGTTACATGGTGCTCGAGTGTTTTCCAAGATTGATTTGCATTTAGGTTATCATTGGTTGAAGATTCGAGAGCTAGATATCCCGAAGTCTTCTTTCATGAATCAGTACGACCATTACGAGTTCCTTGTTATGTTATTTGGGCAAACCAATGCCCCAACAGCATTTATGCCTTTGTTGCACAGTGTATTTCGGCCATATCTTAACTCGTTCATCATTATCTTTATTGATGACATTCGGTGTATTCTCGGAGTCAGAAAGATGTTGAGCAGCACCTGAGTACAGTGCTTTAGACCTTGAGAGAAAAGAAATTGTATGCAAAGTTAAAAAAAAAAGAGTTCTAGTTGGATTTAATGGCATTGTTAGGTCACGTAGTGTCGAAAGAAGGGATCAAGGTGGATCCGAAGAAGGTGGAGGAAGTGTCAAGTTGGACTGGACCATCCTCATCTACAGAGATTCGGAGTTTTCTTAGTTTGGAGGGATATTATTGTCGATTTGTTGATGGATTATCATCTATTGCAACAACTATGACCAGGTTGACCCAGGAGGTAGCTCAATTTAGGTGGACGGAAGAGTGTGAGGAGAGCTTTCAGAAGCTCAAGACAGCTTTGACTACAACCCCAGTATTGATATTGCCTGCAATTTTAGGGTCTTATACAGTCTATTATGATATGTCGCGAGTTGGCCTCGACGTGGTGTTGATGCAAGACCGTAGGGTGATTGCTTACGCGTCTAGACAACTGAAGGTTCATGAAAAGAACTATCTTGTCCACGACCTTGAGCTAGCATCTATTGTTCATGCCTTGAAGATTTGGAGGCACTACTTATACGGTGTCCCTTGTGAGATCTACATTGATCACCAGAGTTTGCAGCATCTGTTAAGGCATAAAGATCTTAATTTGCATCAGAGGAGGTGGTTAGAGCTGATTAAGGATTATGATATCACTATTTTGTACCACTCAGGGAAGGCCAATATGGTGGCTGATGCCTTGAGTCGTCGGGCAGAGAGTTTGGAGAGTTTGGCTTATCTACTAGTAGTGGAGAGGCCCATGGTGGAGGATATTTAGACCTTAGCCGCCAAGTTTGTGAGATTGGATATTTCTTAGCGTAGTCGAGTATTGGCTTGTGTGGTCTCTCGTTATTCTCTTTATGATCATATCAGGTATCGTCAGTATGATGACCCCCATCTACTTGTCCTTAAGGACATGGTTCAGTGCTATGATGCTAAGGAGGTTGGTGCTTTGAGGATCCAGGGCAGGCTATGTGTGCCCAATATAGATGGTCTACGTGAGTTGATTCTTCAAGAGGCTCATAGTTCGTGGTACTCTATACATCCGGGTGTCGCGAAAATGTATTAGGACTTGTAGCAGAATTATTGGTGGCGTAGAATGAAGAAGGACATAGTGGAATATATTGCTCGACGTCTAAATTACGATCAGGTGAAGTATGGGCATCAACAACCAGGTGGATTGCTTCAGAAGTTAGAGATTCCAAAGTGGAAATGGGAGTGGACCACTATGGATTTCATTGTTGGACTCCCATGGACTCGGCAGAAGTTTGATGCAGTTTCAATAATTTAGATAGACTAACCAAGTCTGCTCATTTCCTTCATGTGATGACTACTTATTCTTCTGAGCATCTGGCTCTAGTTTATATCCATGAGACTATCAGAATTCATGGCGTACCGGTATCTATCATCTCTGATCGGGGCACGTAGTTTACATCGTGGTTCTAGAGAGCCGTACAACATGAGTTGGGGAGCTTAGCACGACATTTAACCCTCAGACAGATGGACAGTCTGAGTGCACGATCCAGATTCTTGAGGATATGCTCTGTGCGTGTATGATGGAGTTTGGAAGTTTTTTGGGATCAGTTCGTGCCACTTGTGGAATTTGCCTACAATAACAGTTATCAGTCTAACATTTAGATGGCACCGTATAAGGCTCTATATGGTAGGCGGTGTCGGTCCCCAATAGGTTGGTTCGAGCTGGGTGAGGCTAGATTATTGGGTATAAACTTGGTTCAGGACGCTTTGGAGAAGGTTAAGGTGATTCGAGATAGATTTCGCGTAGCCCAGTCCACACCGGAATATTCATGATGTTTCAGTTATGGTTGGAGAGCAGATCTTGCTTCGGTTTCGCCTATGAAGGGCGTTATGAGATTCAAAAAGAGGGGCAAGTTGAGCTAAGGTTTATTGGTCCCTTTGAGGTGTTGTGGCATGTTGGGGAGGTTGCTTATGAGCTTGCCTTTCCTCCAGCCTAGTAGGAGTTCATCCGTCATTTCATGTTTCAATGCTCCGAAGTTATCATGGTGATCCATCTCACGTGTTGGATTTCAGCTCAGTCCAGTTGGACGAGGATCTATAATATGTTAAGGAATTAGTGGGTATATTGGACAGGCAGTTCAAAAGCTGAGGTCAAAGAACATTGCATTAGTAAAGGTTCAGTGGCGGGGTCAGCCGGTCGAGGAGTTGACTTGGGAGACCGATCAGGATATGCGCAACCGTTATCCTAATCTTTTCACCACTTTAGGTATGTCTTTAATGTCGTTCGAGGATGAATGAATGTTTTAAGAGGGGGAGGATGTAATGACCTGGCTTGTCATTTTGAGTATTAACACCCCGATCCCCTATTAACTGCTTCCCCCATATCTTTTTCTACGAATGTTACTTGTTGGGATAATTCTTTTAGAGTTTCAGAGTGTTCTGGGACACTTACTCCCTAAATGAGAGTGTACGTCTCAAAATGTGGACCATAGTAGGAACAGTATGAAGACAACTTTGGAGTGGATTTCCATCGATTCAGTAAGCTCCAAAGGGTGATTTTGGTCTTAGGCGCGTGTTTTGGAGGTACGTAGCTCATTTACGCTTGAAATGGCGAAGGTCGAATTTTTAGATTTTCGGACCGATAGTGGAATTTTTAATAACGGGATCGAAATCCAATTTCTGAAGTTGGAGTAGGTCTGTAGTGTTGAATATGACTTGTGTGCAGAATTTGGCGTCAATCAGAAGTGGTTTGGTTAGTTTCGACATTAGTTGTAGAATTTTGAAGTTTCAAGTTCATTAGTTTTAGATTGGAGGATGAATTGTGTTTTTAACGTTGTTGATGTGATTTAAGGAATCTACTAAGTTCTTATGTTGCTTTAGGATGTTGAGTTTCCGGGGGGCTCGGGTGTGTTTCAGATGCTCAACGGGTGAAAACTTGGACTTGGAGGATTTTCTGGTGTGCTGGTTCTGGTGTTTTCACACCTACAGTAGGAAATGGCAAGTGCAGGGCCGTACATGCAGACGACTACGCATAGAAATAGATTTTGGGAGAAGGCCTAGGGTTGCAGGTTCAAGGGGTGTACCATTTCTGGGATGCCCGCACGTGCGAGTGAAGGAACACATAAGTGATCTGGGACCGTAGAAGCGGACGAAAAACCGCAAGAGCACATACGCAGGTGCGACCTCTTGATCGCAGAAGCGGACGAGGTCCATTAAGTGAAAAGCCGTACCTGTGATGGAAATTCCGCAGGTGCGGGACTGCATATGCGGCCTTGGGATCGCAAAAGCGAAAATCGCTGGGTAGAAAGGGGCATTTTCGAGGGTTTGACATTTATATCACAAAATTCAATTCGGAGCTCCGTGGAAGGCAATTTTTTGAGAGTTTTTCAGAGGGAATCATTGGGTAACGATTCCTAATCCTATTTTGATCACATTTCATTAATCTATTGTTGTTTTCTTCATTTATTCAAAGAATTTGTGTAAGAAAGTTGGGAAAAAGTTCCCCAATCAAATTTTTGAGTTTTAGTGAGATTTAGGCATCAGATATGGAAAATTTTGGTACGAATGAACTCGTGAGTGAATGGGTGTTCATAATTTATAACGTTTACCCGATTCCGAGACGTGGGCCCAGGGAGGCTTGTTGGGCTTTTTTCTATTTTCATGCCTTATCTTTGATTTCATATGCTAAATTAGTTGTTTGT
>MU729136.1:0-30043 GCA_026770625.1 Nicotiana glauca
ATATAGCCCTCCCACCCCTAAATCTATAAATAGCCCCCTTCTTCTTCATTTTTTCTCACAAATTCACTACTCTCTTACTACTCTAAGTCTCAAACTCTCAATTCCTTCTTGATATTATAGTTCTTAAATTCTCAAATCACAAATTCTTAATTGTTTATTAGTTCTTATATTTGTTGTAAACTTTTAATTTGCAAGTTTAAAAATAAAAAAATCTTTAAGTATGAAGAATATAAATGAAAGCCTTCGGAGTTTGTTCCTTACATATGCCTATTGGTCTTATACTCTTATTAAATAATTTTTTGTAGCCACTTACTTTCTAATTTCAATTTTATAATTTTAAAATACAAATTTCAAATTTAAACTTTAAACATTAAACTTCAAAGTTGAATTCTAACCCTTAAAAGTTTGCAAACACTTAACTATCAATAACATTGAATAAGAAAAATAAAATTTCAATTTTTTTTAAAAAAATTGAGCCCGGCCCGCTAACAGCCCGTGTGAGCCCTAACCCGTACGAGCCCACATAAACCCGAAAAATCACAGCCCTATAACAACCCGCTAACCCCAGCCCGCCCGCTAACCAAACGGGCGAGGATTTTTTGTGTACAACCCGTCCCAACCCGCCCGTTAAACACTCTTAGTTTAATTGAACTCATATCTCTTTAATTTATGTGGAACATAAATTTGAGTAAAAATTTATAAGAATTGAGGTAAATAGTAGAGATAAAGCCATAACTTTAAAATCATAATAGCTTCAAAATCGAAAATCCTAAAAGTTGAATTCATATAATTTAAATCATGAATCCAACACTTTAGGGGCCATTAAGTAATTTGCGGTGGGTGAAAATTTGCAAAAGATCCCCTAATTTCTTACTCACTTAATTAATGGTCCACACACTGGGACATAAAATATGTAAACATGTAATTTACTAGAGTGATTTTTCTGTTTGAAGAGAACTTCCTCGAAATTGCAAGTAAAGACTTTTTGAATGCAAGGCTAACCTTTGACTACACATTTATTTATAAAAAGATGTAATCTCTAAAGAGGATAAATACCCACTCGTGGCCTTTCCTTATTTCACTCTTTCCTTTAGCACTGAAGAGCCAGAGCTCTAATAGTTTGTCAAACACACACACACACACTACATAAGAAGTATACAAAAACCAAATTGTTGGTATCCATAGATTAAAAAAAAAAAAAGAATCAAATTTTCTGCTACGTCCCGTAAATTAATCAGAGCACCGCCCTGTTAAGGCCGAAAGGAAGATATCAAGAAAAGAAAAAAAATGGTGAGAGCTCCTTGTTGTGAGAAAATGGGTTTGAAGAAAGGACCATGGTCACCCGAAGAAGACCAAATTCTTGTCACATATATTCGAAAAAATGGCCATGGCAATTGGCGAGCGCTTCCTAAACAAGCCGGTAATTTGCCCATATATTCCAATCTTTCTGGTCGTGTTTTCAGTTTATATGATCTTATTTCCTTTAATTTGTAAGCTTTTAGCTGTAAATGTTATGTCACGTTCAAAATTTCAAGTTTCAAAAGTCTTTATAACATTACAAATGTTATGATAAGTTCAGAATTATAAATTTTAAAAATCTTGTTTACTTTTTCTTTTGTTCTGCTTAAACGTGCCGAGTCACATTCGCACATAGTGAAACAGGAGAAGTAACTATTTTCTTGGTCATTATATTTACAAAAATTTTAATAGAAATTTATGATGGAATTTTAAGAATTATCTTTTTAAAGGATCGAAATCCCAGTTTTGGATTATATTTTCTTGAGATTTTGATAAAGTAAAGCTCATTTTTGGTCTAATTTTTATTTTTGGTTATTTTAGGACTATTGAGATGTGGGAAGAGTTGCAGACTGAGGTGGATGAATTACTTGAGTCCAGATATAAAGAGGGGAAATTTCACCAAAGAAGAAGAAGATACCATCATAGACTTACATGAAAGGTTTGGCAATAGGTAATTTTTAGATCAAACTTCTCATATCAATATCTTGAAGTTACGAGTTTTAGATTAGTAATTTATAAATATTTAATAAAATTTTTAAGATAAGAGTTCAAACTAAAGTGGTTCGAAAAATCTGCTCCCCGCACTCCAGCTCCGCCCTAATGAGCATATCAATTAGGAATAATCGCACGCACACTTTGAAGGGGAATCTTGATGCAACGGTAACATTATCTTTGTGTGACTTATATATATGTCATGAGTTTGAGTCGTAAAATCAATTACTCATACTTGCATCAGGGTATACTGCCTATCACACTTTAAACCTGTATAAATATGCCTTTTTTTTTTTTGGTTTCTAGGAAGTATTAATATAAGTAGATGTGAAAAGATTCGATTAGTTAAGTTGGTAAATAGAATATTAATTAATTGCTCTGAAAAATCTACACAAATCAATGCATAAAGTGTTAAAATAATTAAATGCACGTGACATGATCCCTATCTCCTTAGTTTGACACTATAATTTCAGTTAATATCAAACTCAACCCACTGTTTAAATTATAAAGAATTTTATATTCTATTTAATAATAATTAATTTCTTGATTTTTTTCCAGATGGTCTGCAATAGCATCAAAATTACCAGGAAGAACAGACAATGAAATTAAAAATATTTGGCACACCTACTTGAAGAAAAGGCTAAAGAATTATCAGCATGTTCGAAACTCCAAAATACATTACAAGAAGATCAATTCAGATTTCAGCACTTCTATCCAACAAGAAATAAGTAGTTTTGTTCATGCTCCTAACTCGTCACAGATATCGACTAGCGAAATGTCAACCGTGACAACTGATTCATCGTCGGTTATCACACCTGTGACAACCGACAATCGAATAATGATTAAATTGGAAGAAATTATGGACTCGTCAGAATATATTACCGAGATGCAAGAGAGTTTATGGACAGATGAATTAGCAATTGACAACAATATTTCCAATTTTGTTACTATGGCTGGTGAAGAATTTCAAAGTTTGGACATGTTTAATACAACAATGGAGGATGATATGGACTTTTTGTTCAACTTTTTCATAAGGACTGAGGATTTGCAAGAATTACCAGAACTTTGAGGGGTCAATTTGGGTTTTATCATAAATTTGAGGTAGTGCTTTTCCAGATAAAAGGTGGTGATTTTGGGAGACGGCAAGTTTGAAATTTCATATTTATTTCTTGACATTTAAATATAGAGAGGACCACAAAAAAACTGAAGTTAGTGCTTTTCAGCTAGGATATTCTTTTATTCTTTTGTTACTAAGTATGTTTCTAGTTTTGAACATTTTTGTCTTTAGTTTTAGCATGGAGGATAAAGTTGATAGTGATTGGAAAAGAAAGTGGAAATTATTATATTGGCATAGGAAAACGTTCCTTATACAAATAGACATATTGGGGGACACTAGGTAGGGGCAAAAACAAAAAAGATTTTAGATTAAAATGAAAATCTTAGAAGAAGTGTAATCAACATTCTCGTATTGAGTGCTTTGTCTAGTTCACTTTTAGTTGTTACATTTGACTTTGCATTATGGAGGGAGATCTTTCATATCTTTCGAGATCCACCCTACAATATGGGGTAAAAAAGCCAAACGCTTCGCGTTTTCTTATCTTCTTCCCGCCCTAGGAGTAGCACAAAAAGAGGGATTAGCATTATTGACCCAATGATAAAGCACTAACACCTTCCTCGTTGGGGCTCCGCGTACTGGGAAAAGGCTGACGCGACGGGAAGGATCCGCAATTACATTAAAGTTCCCCCTACTAGCCACGGGAAGTTAATGCAAGTCGATAGGTCCTTCAATCATCGAGTACACTATCGACTTCCCACACTNTTTTAAGAAAAAACAAATACAATATGTGTTTAATAATTTTACCTATCATTTTCAAAAGTCTTGAAAAATGATTTATGAAATGAGTATTTAATAATAAAGATAAAATAGGAAAAAAGATTGTCTCTTTTCTTGATTTAGTATAGTGAGCATTGAGCAAGTAAAAATGAAAATATTATAAAACAATAAATGAAGAAAAAAAGTATTGCAGAGAAAAGTAGAGAGAGAATTCTTATTGATATGAGATGAATTACAATATAATAAAACTTTTCTATTTATAGGAAAAAAGTCACTTAGCCACCAAGTAACAAGCATTAAAATCTCTCTAAAATAAAGACATTCACCTTAAATATAATTCTATTTATAACAATTCTCCTTGAATGTCTATCTACCAGATAATGTGTCCCGTTAAAATCTTAACTAAAATAAAACTCAGTGGGAAAAAAATTCTAGAGAAGGAAAAAGAGTACACATATTTAACAATACGCCTTTTGGTTGCCTCGTTAAAAAATATTACAAGAAAAACCTTGTGGGACAAAATCTTATAACGGAAAAGAGTACAACGCGTATTAACTCCCCTTGATGAAAGCATCAGTTCACATTCTTAAGCATTTACATTCCAATCTTGTGCACCATCTTTAAAAGATCTTTGGTAGAGATTTGATAAACAAATCAGCCATATTAACTTGAACGAATTTGTTTCACCTTGAAATCATCATCTCTAATAGATGTATTGTCTTCATATGATCTTGTTGGAATCGTCAGTTCAATATCTTCAAATAGAGGTGAAAACTCTTGCTATCATATTATCATGTCTATAGTTATAGCAAGATACATTTATGCACAAATTGCGTTGAGTTGTATATGCTTCAAGCAACTTAAATCCTTCATGGATTGTCATACAAGCCATATAATAGACTTTAGATGCATATCAAGTTTTCATGTCATGCTAGACAAATAAGATATCAAAAACTGATTGCACATACCATTGACTTTATACTTTCAAGTGTTTGAACTACATGTCTTTCATATGAAACCAATTCTATTCGTCAAGGTCCCAAGCCCGGGAAATAAATTTTTTAGCAAAATTATTTTCTGAAATTGTTTAAGAAAATTTAAAGTGAAAATTGATTAGAACGTGTCGGTATCGGGTTCGTATTTTAGTTCCAGCACCCGGTATAGGTCTTATATATGGTTTAAGCCATTCCTGTGAAATTTGGTTGAAAATAGATGTCGTTTGACGTGATTCGAACTTAAATTGGAAAATTTGATGTTTTATGAAGTTTGAAAGAATTCTTGGATTTTGAGGTCTAATTAGATGTGTATGATGTTATTTTGGAGATTTGATGGCGTGAATAATTCCATAGGATATTTTTGAGATTTTCTGTATATTTAGTTTGGAGCCCCAAGGGCTCAAGTGAGTTCTAGATAGGCCACGAGTGCATTTTTTTAACTTTGAAAATTTTGCTGGTGTCTCAGACCTGCAGGCTTTGCAAATGCGAGATCGCAATTGCGAGCCTGCTATCGCAAAAGCGAAAGGTGACCTGGGCAACTTCCTTCGCAAATGCGAAGTTTCTGTCGCAAATGCGACGCCTGCTAAAATTATTTTTCCAGACTTAAGATCCTCATATATATTTAGCGGTATCATACATGTTGTCGACGAGCATTTTATGTCGGTTTCAACATTTTTCATAAAGATATAACATAGGGATTTCTTCATTCATTTCTGGTACCAAAACCTCTCTTGAGATTTTATGAAGTATTATGTCATGTGATCTTCTAGATCACTTGTCTCCTTGATTATGATTATTTGCTCATCTTCTTTATTAAGAAGTTTATTTGAAACCAATTTTTCTATATGTTTTAAGCGTACTGTCACGACCCAATTTCCATTATAGGTTGTGATGGCGCCCAACACCATTATCAAGCAAGCCAACACGAAAAATTCAATAAGAGTTTATTTTACTTAACTAAAATAAGTACCACAATTTCTAAACTTGAAGTTAAAAACAAGTGATAATCAGTAATGTACCAAAATCATTATACAACTCCCAAAAGAAATGTCTACTAATGTGTGTGCCAAGACCTGGTGTCACAAGTGCGTGGACAGCTAGTAGAATATACAAAAAAATAACACCATCCTACTGTCTGAAATAGAGTAGACAACCAAAAGTAAAGAAAAGACTCCATCGGGCTGCTTAACGGCATATGAAGGGAGCATCTCACTGTGAAATCTCGGCCGGATCAAGGGTATGCACCAGCCTGGTAACCAGATGTACCTACCTCAGATCCTGTACAATTAAGTACATAAGTATAGTATAAGTACATAAACAATATATACCTAGTAAGTATCTTGTCTAATCTCGAAGAAGTAGAGATAAGAGGTCGACATGACGCTTACTAGGGTCAAATAATATGATAAGTGATATACTAAGCATGGATAGCACAATGATTAACAATCTACAGCATGAGGCAACAGGTCCTTTACTAGATGATATCACAGTTAACCATTTATATTTCAGGGTATATAACAAAGTTCCGTCCACAACAATATACCAATCAATAAGCATAAGCAGTGCCAAGTTCGTACGGCCCGATCCAACATAAAATAAAGTGTGCACTGCCGGAGGGTCGAACAGCGCGAACCATAGATGCATCTATTACCCCGCTCGCGAATCATATATGCGACGTAGTCAAATGTATTTAAACACAACAACAGGCAGACAAGAATACATACTGGGAGAGCAAGTACTCACGAAAATATTAGCTTCTCTTTAAAAGAGCCAAGAAAATAGTGTTCCTTCTATTTAATTCATTTACCACATTCATCATGATTTAAGTAGTCCCAAATTAATCATAGAGTTACAAGTACATCACATAAATCATGCTTTGGGTCCTAGTCTACCCAGACTTAAGCATAATAGTGGCTACGCACGGACTCTCGTTACCAACTGCGTGCGTAGCCCATGTATTTTGTGGCAAATTATTCAATTATTACACTTATGAGGACAATTCCCTCTTACAAGGTTAGATAGGAGACTCTCCTCGCTCCAAAGCATACTTCCAATATCAAGAACGTGCTCAAACCCTCAATTTGGAGCCGCACGATGCGAAACTAATTAAACGAGTTAGGAGCTAGTCATTACAAGCTCAAGAGTACGCATTTTAATTATTAAAGTAATTTCTCAACTCTAAACACAAGTTTCCTAAAATCCGACCCCTGGCCCACATACCCGGATTCCAAAACTTTTCGAAGAAAGTTGTTCTTTATAACCTAAGGATCAATAATATATAATTTCTAATTCATTCCATAACAAATTTCGTGGTAAAATCTAAGTTTTATCACCTCTTCCCAAATTTTCCAACTTCACTCGAGCCTCGTTCGATTGACGCTCGGGGCTTCCGGGACCCGCCCAAATATACCGACAAGTTTTAAATCATGAAACGGACTCGCTCGAACCTTTGAAAATCCCAAAACAACGCTAAATCTAAGAATCACCCCTAAAACCAATTGAATCAAATTTATGAACTTCAAGTTCTTAATTCACTTCTAACGTGCGGAAACGTACTTAAACTACTCGGATTGACATCAAATTTTACGGGCAAGTCTCAAATATTTTTTAGACCTGTACCGGGCTACGGAATCAACATACGACCCTATATCAATATGATCAGGCATTATCAAATTTCATTAAATCCTTAGACTTTCGGTTTTAATAATTTCTAATAAAAATTTATTACTCGGACTAGGAACCTCGGAATTTAATTTCGGGCATACGCATGGGTCCCACATTTTCCTACGGACCCTCCGGGACCGTCAAATCACGAGTCCGGGTCCGTTTACTAAAAATATTGACCAAAGTCAAACTTAGCCTTTTAAGAAAATCTTAAAGAATCAAGTGTGCTTATTTCAACCCAAACTCCTCCAAATTCCGAACCAATCATCCCCGCAGGTCGTAAATTAGTTAAGGCAAGTGCGGGAAGTCTTATTTAGGGGAACAAGGTTCTAAAAAGGGAAACGATCAGTCGGATCGTTACACGTACCATAGACTTTGTCCTTCTAGGACTTAATAGGAGCATTTGCAATGAGAATATACTTATTTTCTTTGGGTCAGCAAATGCGTCTGGCATGCTTTGCAATATATTGTAAATAAATTATCCTTTTTATGAACTTCAAGTTCATATTACTTTATTCGAGGATCTAGATGTATAAATGATAATTCATTCCGCGTATTTTTTTTCAAATGTTTATCATCTCTCCCACTCATGTTAGAAAAACTAACTTGCTTCCTCAACTTTGGGAACTCATCTTTGTGCGTTATGGTGTTAATAAAAATATACACCGCACATCAATAATAATAAGATGGAATTATTTGGTTCCTGACCCTGAATCACTTGTGAGGTGAGATAATAATAATATACTTTCGTATATAACGCATATCAAACTGATATATATAACTTTGTTCTTATAAGAAATAGTTTAACTATTAAGTGGAGGCACTTAATAAATTATTGTGCTAAACTAACTGTGATGTAAACCAACTTATCAAGAAGAACTATCTTGAATAAAAAATCTGGAAATTATTATCTAAATTAAATTACTGAGCAAGTTACCTCGCAAACACCAACCAGGTTGCGGGTTAATAATAATCGCACATGTAACCATCTCATAGATGCATCTTATGTGGCATACATGGCAGGTGAATGGGCCTATATTCACCTTTGATATTTTCAGCATTCATAGGATTCAATCCTAATTTTAGTTGGTCTATTAATTAATGAAAACAAGCAATATAAGAGAATTCGTAAAGAACTTTCTAGTTCTTTAATATTTACTCATGTGAATTCTCTATTATTTTTGCACATCATACTTAAATTAACATGGCTAAAACCAATTATGCCGACTGAATAAATTATCAATATTGATAAAGTTCAAATTTATACCATGACATGTGAAATTATCAATAAACTCCAGGTTTATTATGATATGAGTTTTTTATATCAATAAACATCCACTTTATTGTGGTGTTCTTTTATTTGTGTAGTACAAATTGAAGAATAAAGCGGGTAGCTTTTCACATACATATCATCCCACTACAAGTTGTAGTAATAGAAGATATTAAATTTTTCCTTTATTTATATTCTCAATATAATCAACAGCTTTCGCGTATACTTTAGAAACTGAATAAATTTCTTTGAGACTTACTACAACACAATACCTTATAGGTAATCGATTATATTTCTACAAAGTAGTATAATTGGCTCTTGCGGAGTTCTCAATTAATTTTATAGTACCACATATTTATCAACATCCATATGGTGAATATCTCTTTTAATAATCACAATGCCAAAATATTTTGGCGTACAATAAGTATGTGACCAATGATCATTTATGCCATAATAATGATATTATTTTCTTATTTCCTCTCAAACCTCCTTCTAGAGGTGAGTGTGGTATAATCACTACCACTATCATATTCATATTCTTCCGAAAATAAATATGTGTTAATAAATCACATGTTGTCACATTCATACCTTGAATGGATTATAATCATCTATATGTGATTTACAAAATCTCACGTCAAATCAATGACAAACATCCTTTCACAGAGTGAAGACTTATTTTGAGAATCCTTATTATTCTCATTACCACAATGATAACGATTGTAATTTCGTCTATTGCCACGTCCACATCCATTGATACCTTCACGGTAATAATTTTGTCTTCTTTCAGACTTATCATATACTGCTATCATATTCTCTTAAGGGAATGAGAATAAAGCAAATTCAATGAGACGGGCATGCACTTCTTGTGCCCATAATCATACATGAATTTGATTATGGCGAGACATAGAAATTTCCCCACTTCACGTGGTTATAATTTCTTACAAACTCTATTAGAATTATAATCAAAATTTATTGTCTTTTCTTATATTTAAAATTAAATTATAGAATTTCAAGAATTTAAAAGAGAAAAAAATAAGGTAAAAGTACTTACCTTAAATCTAGAATTTATTCCTGAAGAAAGTTCATGGATCAATTGGCAATTATTATGCTCAATACTAGGTACAAATTGAGCATCATGCATGTATCCCAAAGCTCGTGACCAAAGCAGATGTCTCTGACTTATCACCAATGTAGCTAATATAATTCCTTTTTGCTTCTTGAACGCAACAACTTTTTCCTCCAAATAAGCTATTAAAAGTTACCGTTAGTGGAGCTAATTCAATTGACTTTTATGTATCTATTCACGTCGGCGGTGTCAGGTTATGATCCAAAGCCTTTTGCTCAATTGGTTGGAGTTTCGTGTTGATAACGTGTTATAAAATAATAAATGAAGAAGACAAATATTGCAGAGAAAAGTAGAGAGAGAATTCTTATTGATATGGGATGAATTACAATGGAATAGGACCCCTCTATTTATAGGGAAAAAGTGACTTAGCCACCAAGTAACAAGCCTTATAATCTCTTTGAAATATAGACATTTACCTTAAATAGAATTCTATTTATAACAGAAAATTTATTTTTAGTATAATGGAAACAAGTAAAAGTGAACGAAGGGAATATATCGATAGTGTAAAAAAACTTTCTATACTATCTAGCATTTACTTGTTTTATTTTTAAAATTAAAATTTTAGTTTTATAGAGAGTTAGCTTTGTTGTGATATATACTATTAATCATGGATTTAGTTTAGGTATAATATTTATTATGGAATAATTATTTATTTAATTTTAATGAAGTTTTAAATAGATCATATGTTAGTTTGTGTCCTTTGCTTATATATATAGTAGGTGCTTTAGTATATAGAGTTTAGCTTATACACTGAAGATAAATCATCGGTTCTTATAAGTATAAAATTTGAGTTCACAATCGAATGATGGAATTAGACAAACCATCATGGATGATTGTAGCACAAGACACTACAAAAAAATAGCATTTAGCGACGGACGTATTCTGTCGCTGTAGATGTTATTTCCGTCGCTAAAAGAGTTTAGCGACAGATTTGCGACGAATTCAAGTTGGTCTCTAAAATTCTAGTAGCTAAGCTCATCGCAGATCTAGAGACGAATTAGTGACGAAATATATATGTAGTCAAGTTTTGCACCGAAATACCTGTCGCTATTTTGCTTTGTGTCGTCGCTATTTTGACTAATTTTGTCACCACACTTCATAACAAAATTTGTCGTTTGTGCTTATTAGCGACGAAACAATCCGTCACTAGTTCTCCCTGGTTTTAGCAATAAAAATCTTTTGTCGCCAATCCGCTGCAATATTTAATTTAATGCGTTAATTTTAGCTAGGAAAAATACATGTCGCTACTTTTTTAAATTTTTTATTTATGTATTATTTTAGATTTACCCTGTTCAAGCATATTACATAAATGCTATTAAATACACTTAATTAAAAGTGAATGATACTAATATAAATTAACATTCAACAAGGTCCAAAATAAATAGCATAATGCATATAATTGTATCGTTAAGTACAAAACATCCACAAGCACCAACAATAAAGTCCAAACAAATAGGCTAACTATGAGAGGCTGGAGAGTCATGGTCATTGTTAGAACCCAATGCATGAACCTTATCAATGTTAGCAGCAGCAGAAGAGGTAAGAACTGTAGGTGTCATATCTATAGAAGAGTTAATAATTAGTATACCTGAGGAAATCCAAAAGCACAGGGACAAAAGTTAGAGCTTAATACACATAGAGCATAGAAGTTCATGGTATTGTTTCAATAATTTGAAGTTGAATGTCATTTGACATACATCCATGATATTGTAGTGAGATTCCTCAGCCAGTAGCCTAGTAACATTAATCAACTGACATCAATATTTTTTCTCTCTCTAGACTTGCTCTCGGTGCACGTTAAGATAACATACGCCGGTGGTGGATGCCATGGATAGAGGACGAGGAAGAGGACGAGGACGACCAAAGAAGCAAACAATTGTGACAGTAGGAAGCTCAGTAAGTGCGAAAGTAGTTGCTGAAACACTGGAAAATGGAGGAGAACAGAGAATTTCGACACCAATTGCAACCCAGTTTCCGACGCTATCTCCACTAGCATCTATGGAAAAAGTGAGTATAGGAATTAAACAATTGAATCTCAGTAATACGGAGAAGACAAATCCAAGCAGAATTACGAAATTCAGAGGTGAAACAAGCAAAACTGAAGCAGAGATAGAGAATGAAGAAGGATCGAAGGACATGCAACCACAAGCAAGCACTTGGTTTGGATTGTTTAATCGAAACAGAGCAGCGGATAATGGTATGTCACTTGATTACATACCTCCAGAGCTAATTGAAGGTAAAGTAACAGTGAAATTAGATAAAGATGAAACAGAAAGAAATTAAAAAATGGAAATCAGCGATAATTGTGTATGTTATAGGTGATACACCAGGTTACAATTTCATGAGCAGGTATATTCAGACAAATTGGAATACTGTGCCAGAACCAAAAATTTACTATCATGAGGAGGGATATTATGTGGTTAAATTCAACAACATAGAAGATATGAGGGAAATTATGTATGCTAGACCATATAGTATTAATAATAGACCTATGATTCTAAAACAATGGACTCCAGAATTTGATTTTAATGCAGAATTTCTTACTGAATTACCATTGTGGGTTAAATTCCCAAATCTTAACATGAGCTGTTGGAGCAAGGACTCTTTGAGCAGGATTGCGAGTGTTGTGGGTGTACCAAAGTATGCTGATGAATGTACAGCAAAACTGAAGAGAATTTCCTTTGCACGAATGCTGATTAAAGTAAATGCAACTAAGGAGATGCCGAATGAGATAACAGTAATGGATCCATCGGGGAAAACATTCCAACAAGAGGTGGAATTTGAATGGAAACCAGATTACTGTACAAAATGTATCATGATTGGACATAATTGTGATAAACAAAGAGGTGAACAAAATAGAGGGGATGAGAACAAACAAATAAGGCTACTGGAAAAAAGGAAGAGAAAGACAATACAAGCTTGGGTACCAAAAGGGGATAAACAGGTTCAGAGAAGTGAAAAGATAGTAGAAGGACAAATACAACAGGAGAAAATAATGATGCCAATAGCAAAAAAGGATATGCAAGAAAAAGAGAAACAAGTGCTGAAAGGGAAAACAACTAAAGAAATAAATGGAAGACCAGTGCAGTTTGGAGAAATTAGTATACCTGTGAGGAATGAATTTGAGATACTACAATAAGATGAAGCTGTGATGGAAAGTCTCCTCCCTTCTGATTTATAAGGTACACTTTCAAAGCAGCAATAATGTCTTGGTTAGCTTGGAATATAAGGGGACTAAATAAAAGATATAATCAGAAAGAACTGACTAAGTACCTTAGAGAAAATAAAGTGAAATTGGTGAGATTAGTTGAGACAAGGGTTAAAGAACATAATGTAGCAAGGGTTTGTAACAAAGTAACACCTGGATGGGATTTTGTGAATAACTATGCAAGTGCAATAAATGGCAGAATATGGCTTCTTTGGGACAATACAGTTTACAAGATCAAAGTTATCCAACAATCAACACAAATAATGCATTGTAGTGTAAGTAGTAAAGATCAAGTCATAGATTGTTATATGACTGTGGTATATGGATATAATACAGTGGAACAAAGGAAAGAGATGTGGCAGCAGCTTATGGGAATATCACAACAGACTCAAAAAGCATGGATCATATGGGGTGATTTCAATTCCATAAAGTACTCACAAGACAGATTATATGGAACAACAGTGACTAGTGCAGAAGTTAAAGATTTCAATGAATGTGTCTAAAGTTTAATGCTCAATGAATTACCATGGAAGGGAGACTACTATACTTGGACAAATAAACAGCAAGGTGAAGACAGGATATGGAGTAGAATTGATAGAGCTTTGGGAAATTCTGAGTGGATGGTACAATTTGGACATCTCACTATGCAGTATAAGCTACCTCACATTTCAAATCATTCACCTATGATGATTAAAACAAAGTTAAAGGAGTGGAAGATTAAACCAGCTTTCAAGTTCTTTAATGTGTGGGCAAACCATGATAGGTTTCCTGATCTGGTAAAGGATAGCTGGAAGAAAAAACTACATTCCAATAAGATGCAGAATATTTGGCTAAAACAGAAAGAATTAAAAGGTGGGCTGAAAATGCTGAATGAAACAGAATTCAAAGGAACTACCAGGAGGCTTGAGCAGATAAGAGAAGATCTAAAAGAGGTGCAACAACAGATGAGCAATCACTATATAGATATTTTATTAGCAGAGGAGAAAAGAATCATAGAACAACTTGAAAAATGGTCCTTGATTGAGGAGAGTATTATGCAGCAAAAGGCACGAGCAAAGTGGATAAAACTTGGAGATGCTAACACTAGTTATTTTTTTGCAGCTATGAAGGACAGGAAACAACAGAAGCAAATCAGTGAACTAGATTCATTGGATGGAAGAAAGTTAACTGAGCCTCAAGATATAAAAGAAGAGATTATACAGTTCTACCAATCTCTTATGGGTACAACTCTAACACAAGTTACAACAGTGAATAAGAAGATAATGAGAAGAGGTAGAAAGCTGAATCATGAGCAGCAGCTTCAACTATGTGAAGAGGTGACTGATCAAGAAATCTATGAAGGTTTATGCTCCATAAGAGATGACAAAGCCCCAGGAGTAGATGGCTATAATGTAGTGTTTTATAAGAGAGCTTGGTCAATAATCAAAGATGAAGTCATAACAGCAGTGAAGGAGTTCTTTGATACTGGAGTCTGTTTAAGGGAATAAACTGTACATCGGTTACTTTAATTCCAAAAGTAACAAACCCTACGACAATTAAAGAATATAGACCCATAGCATGTTGCACAGTGGTATACAAGATCATTGCAAAGATACTAGCAGGCAGAATCCAGAAAGTCATAGCAAATGTTATCACTGAAACACAGGCTGGATTTGTACCAGGGAGGAAAGTAGCAGATAATGTGATCTTGGCTCATGAATTGGTACAAGCATATAATAGAAAACATATATCACCCAGATGTATGATAAAAGTAGACATTCAGAAAGCATATGACACAGTAGATTGGAGATTTTTGAGGCAGATGCTTGAAGAACTGAATTTCCCAACAAAGTTCAGTAATTTGGTGATGGAATGTGTATCAACAGTTAACTATTCCATAGTTATAAATGGAGAACCAACTAAACCATTTAATGCTGCAAGAGGTCTTAGGAAAGGGAATCCTATGTCACCCTTCCTATTTACAATGGTAATGGAATACTTAAGCAGAAGTCTAAATGAGTTGAGAGAACAGAAGCAGTACAAGTATCATCCTAAGTGTTCAAAGCTATGCATTACTCACCGGAGTTTTGCAGATGATTTGTTGGTGTTTGCAAGAGGAGATACTATGTCAATAATACTGTTACATGAGAAATTTGCTCAATTCACAGAGGCATCAGGGTTAAAAGCAAATATAGCAAAAAGTGCAGTGTATTTTGGAGGAGTAACAGATCAAGTAAAGCAAGAGATTCTGCAAGAATTGAGATATGGACAAGGTGAACTCCCTTTAAGATATCTAGGGATACCACTGTCAACAAGAAAGCTGAAGATTATAGAATGGCAACCACTTATATCAAAGATCATTGCAAAGGTATCATCTTGGGTAGCTAAGAAATTGTCATATGCTGGGCGTGTCCAATTGGTGAAGACTGTGTTGTTTGGTGTCCAATCTTATTGAGCACAAATGTTCATTATACCTGCTAAAGTTATGAAGATTATTGAAGCCTACTGTAGAAACTATATATGGACAGGTACAAATGAATTGACAAGGAAGGCATTGGTGGCTTGGAGTAAAATGTGCAGTCCAAAGGCAGCAGGAGGACTTAATCTCATAAATTTGAAGTTATGGAATAAGGCAGCAATAACCAAAACTTGTTGGGAGTTGCATAGTAAGAAGGACAGCCTATGGATCAAATGGATCCATGAGTATTATATCAAAGGACAATAGTTAACTGATATGGTCATTCCTCAAAGCGAGTTGGATGGTGAAGAAAATACTCAAGTCTCGGGAGTCACTAGAGCATGCAGAACAGATGGTACAAGGAAGAAAGAGCACAATAAAGGGAATATATATGAATATGATGGAAGATTTGCCAAGAGTATCATGGAAGAACATTATGTGTACAAATAAAACTCGACCAAAAGCTATTTTCATTACTTGGCTACAGCTACAAGATAGACTTCTCACTACAAAAAGATTACAAAAATGGGGACAACAGGTTGATATCACATGCCAGTTGTGCAAAAAAGAAGAGGAGACAAGGGAACATCTATTTGCTGAATGTGAATTCAGCAACAGAATATGGAGCACTCTTATGAGTTGGATAAAAAGTGACTGGCAGAAGGTGAAGACATGGAGACAAATGCAAGATTGGATAGAACAGAAAACGAAAGGAAAGACAAAGCAAGCGAGGCTAATGAAGCTGATATATGCAGAGTTTGTGTATGCAATATGGATAGAAAGAAATGCCAAAATCTTCATGAAGAAGGAGAAATCCGGAGAATTACTTGCTAGAGATATTGCCTATATTTGTTATGTACGAACAGATGAAGGGCTACATGGATTGATGGAGAATAGATTTCCAAACTAGTAATATGATAGTAGTATAGGAGTATCTCAGTGAAATAGAGGTAGAAATTATGTACATGGGGCTGAGTTGTAAATCTAGCTTTGTAAATACAATACTTGGTAATTAATAAAAATTGATAGTTACCAAAAAAAATAAACATTAATCAACTATCTAACACACATACATTTGAGGCATCGAAGAGTATCACTTGTGTTTGCTAAGATATTAACTCAAAGAAACTTCCAAAATATTCATGACTTAGCATATTAACTACCAAAGGTAAATCAAATTTATATCCATTAGAATATATCTTGATAGGATTTCACTTGAAATACAGCGAAGAAAGGAATAATTTGGTATTCTCTAGTTTTGTCACAATGCAAGTTTGTAGCTTACTTGTACGGAGTTCTAGAGGTATCTAAACAAGTTCCTACCTTCAAAATCTTGTTAGTTTAAGAAAGCCCTGGAAAGAAATATCACTGTTGATTAGATTTTCACGCTTTCATCAACTACAACATATCATTCTTTATGCACATAACAAGGCTTATGAGTGTTCTTCTCAATTCAATAAAAAGTATGCCTTCCTAATCTTAGCACGAAAACACCAAAATATATCAATTTCAAGAATGGTTGTTAAGAAAGAATGAGAGTTAAATTTTAGGCCTAATAGACAAAAATGGGTTACGAAATTTCAATTCTTCTGAAAGAAATTTAAATTAAGATTTCAAAATGTCTGTTAATGATGACTATGAAATGGTAAAAGACAGACTTTCGGTGCGAAGAAACGCTAAGTTTATTAATTAACAAACACAACTAGTGCTTGTCCATGCATGCTATTGACTAAGACTTTGTATCAATCAAAGAATTGAAATAATATTTATCAGTATCAGTATCAACTTAGTACCACCACGTCATCTCTTAGCCAACTTGACTTAAAGTCCTAATATTAATATGAACTCGTCTATGATCTTAACCACGGTTTGGTGTAACTCATCATAGTAGAAAACCACCAAAAAAATTCTTGCTGACAAGAAAAAAAAAAAAAAAGAAGGAAAGAATATCCTCCAAGATAGTCTTGTATAAACATTTATACACTCATATACGCTCATTATTTAAATAAATAAAAAAGGGATCAAGAAAATCAAAAGTGAAGATGGTGAACATAACTTCTACCAGATACCCGAGTAAATATTTCCAATGTTCATATATTTTTTCACATAAAACAAGGATTGAATCGTCAGAAGGAACCCAATATATAGACGCAAATGCACAACTCAATGTCTAACTATCAATAATTCCACAAGACACAAAAAAGAGACGTTTTGAGGAATATATTGAAATATACGAGATGGAGAAAACAAGAGATTCAAAGAAGTTATCAAAAAAAAAAAGATGTCATACAATTGAAATAAAAAAAGACAAAAAATAAACAAGAAAAGTAGTACACTATTAATTCTGATTGCCAAACTGCCAATCTAGACAAGTCACCCATGCCTGGTAGATATTTCAGGAGAACAAAGTCTGGCAGTGGAAAAAGGAACGTAGTCCAAGCAAAATTGACAATATCATCAGATGAGATACAAACCTAAAAGACGGCTGACAAATGGTTTAACATCAAAAGTTTCAAACTCGTCCATGTGTTCACTGTGATCACTGCTGTGTTAAAACGCAAAATCAGAAAGACTGTTCCAATAAACAACTGGAAAAAACAGTAAAGTATAAAAAATATTCCGAGTACACAATTTGTATGTGCGTTCTTAAGAAATTTTAACCCCCTCACACGTTGCCAAGGTAATGGATTAAATCCTCCCAGGATGAAACGGAATAAACCTTCCTACAACAGTGGCAATACAAACTGCAGGATACCATCAAACTCAAAGAACAGAGCAAAATCACACTTACGAATTTGAGGGAGAATTCTGCGAAATAGAATGCAGGATATTCAGAATGAAGGAAGTTCTGTGGTGTTTTAGTAATTCGAAAATGCAGCCATGCCTCAGAATTTATAAACAATTATCGGAAGAGGTGTGACTGTTCAGGAAAAGCGTCTGTTCAGAAGGGAAAACGTTCAGCGTTTGGATTTCAAGATTTTAGTTAATTTCGTTAATTTGGATTTCACATTTCAGTTAATTTTGTTAATTAACTGATTGGCTTTAAATTAATTATTAAATAATTAATTAAATAAATTTTGTCCAAAAATAATCTTATCGATCTATCCGAAGCCGAGCGAGCGACGATGACGGCACGAGGGTTCATCCTCTTCAACTCCTTTTAAGAGCTCTAAGAAGTGATTCTATATATATACACACAAATGTAGTTGTCCCTCACCAATGAGGGACAAAGTGCAAGACAAAAGCTCGCTTCATTCAAATTTTCATTTCCCACCATTTTATTTTCCACCATTTCCAATTCACACTCTTAGACTTTTAAAGCCCAATGCTTAAAGTCCAACATTCACCCGTTCCAATAAATATAACTGGACTTTTAGTTGCAGCAACTCTCCATATGGAAAGAGCAAAATAGCAAATATATAAACTAAAAGAAACAAGTCATAGAAATTCACCGGAACATTTGGAGAAAGCTTGATCCTACTTATAATCTGAGAATATCAATAACCAAATCCTTGTGAAGCCCCCAAGGGGATATGTCCTAGTGATTGTGGCACAGAGTAACAATCTGGGTATCCAAAGTCTGTATCCCAGTGATCACAGCACTAGATGTGAGCTCATCTGCTCCTGCCTCGGTGAGCAAGACTACCGCGGTCACTTGTGCCCGTGGGCTGCACAGGCTGTCTAGTGAATTAGTTGAGGCGCCCGCAAGATAGCAAACTTGACCCAGACACCACCAATTTAGAAAAAAAACGGGTAAACAAAAGATGCATATATTTGCTACAG
The DNA here is from genome assembly GCA_026770625.1 of Nicotiana glauca. Lineage (NCBI taxonomy): Eukaryota > Viridiplantae > Streptophyta > Magnoliopsida > Solanales > Solanaceae > Nicotiana > Nicotiana glauca. Next base: position 19,328 of record MU729136.1, read on the forward strand.
AGGCAGTTAACGTTTTTTTTCCATGATGCAGTAAAAATTGTATTTTTGCTGCTTTATGAACCATAAAGCAACTTTAAAATTCAAGGCTTCAAGATAAATGATATTGTCATACCGATGTACAAACCAAATCGTGCATTGAAATTTCAAGGCTTAAGCAGTTGTTCATTTTTTTACGGTTACAAATGCGCATCAATTTCTATATCTTGTTGGATAAAGAATAATCATTTTCTGCAGAGTATTTTAACAGTTTACTAGAGTATTTATGTGACAAGAACTCATAACTAGAAAGAAGCAAATTAACTGGCTGTATCACTCCCAAAAAAACAATAACAGCAGCAGCCTGCAACTTTGAGCTACCATAGGTGAAGTTTCAAATCTTAAAGAACTGACATCATGAGCTTAATATATGTTCCATATTTGACAGTGTATCGAGAACTATAAGAAGAAAAAACATTAAAAGTCATTAAATACTTACGCACTTAGAGCACCACCTCCTTTTACATAGCCATCCATCTTAGTAATAATCACGGATCCAACTGCAACACTTTGCTTAAACTGCTTGAGCTTGATCAAAAGCAGCTTGTCCGATACTACTATCCATAACAAATATCACGAGATCTAGTTTCTGGGAAAAACAATAAAATAATCATCTAATGAAAGGAAAAAAAAATATTAGAGAAGAGTAAAACATACCATTGCTTCAGAAACTTGTCGCATCTCTTCAAAAAAGAGCTGTTCTTGTTTGTGGCGCCCACTGATATCCACAATTATTAGATCAGAAAATCCTTCTTAAATGTTTCTACACCGTCCATAGCTATTTTCACTGGGTCCGATTCGTATAAGCAAGCAGACCTCCTTCTGAATGATCTCGTTAATCACCAGAGGGTTAAAGCAGTATTCAAAGCAACCATCAAATTTTGTACAAGTGCTAGAACTAAAAAGTTTATATAAAACGAAAAGACAGTGGAAAAAAGTAATCTTGAACTCACCAAAAGACTCATTTGAAGAAATCAGTCAAACTCATTTGATGGCGTGTTAAAAAAAAACACCGGAATAGCTATGAACCTGCAAATTAGAAAAAAAAATATGGATATCTATGTTCCCATTGTATATGAGCCTTAGATTCACGCCGAATTTGAGGTATTGGAAGCAAGAATATCACATTATTGAAGATGAGAGAAAGTGGGCGAGTTTGATAGAAAGAGAGAATGCGAGTATGTAAGTGTTAGAAATTTTGGGAGAGCAAGACAACAAGCAGCTTTGTGCCCTAGATAAACTTTAACTTTAAAAAGACATAGCGTCGTAAATAGCGACGGAAATAATTATGTCGCTAATAATAACTTGGGCAAACTTATTTTTACAAATCTAGCAACGGAATTTCCGTCGCAATTAAACTTGGAATGTTTTGATAGGTAAAATAAACGCAGTGACAAAGTTTTTTGTCGTTTCGTTATTTTTTAATAATTTTTGTTGCCCCGCTTTCGTCGCTAATTTTGTAGGTAAATAAATGCGCCAATTTTTAGCGCCCATTATTAGCTACGGATGCAAATTTTTATCGCTAATCCATCGCTATTTTGATACTAAATCTTTTGTAGCTTATTTGGCGACAAACAATAAAATCCATCGCTAATTCGTCGTTATTTAGCTACGGAATATGGTTTGTCGTTAATATCCGTCGCTAAATGCTGGTTTTTTTGTAGTGAGATTAAATATAATATTTCTTGATTATGAGAATGGTTTAATTCCAACTTCTTGTGCTAGTATATTTTGTATGTATTGAACGAACAAAGTAGAGATAAGTATTTTATACTGACTTAATAAAATAAACTCTCTAGCCATTAAATGTACTTATACTCTCAATCTTGATATAATTACTATTAGTTGTGTACATTGTTATTGTTTTGATTTATTAAAAGGCGAGATTCTTTCGTGGGTCAATATGCCTGGTAAATTAGATAATAATGTACATTGGCGAAGTAATAGTTGATGGAATCCATATCTCGGTTTAGAGATTGATGATAAACCTTTATAAAAGCTTATAAGTTTTCATGTGTAAATCCGGCAGGTGAATTATGTATCCGACACATGAAATAAGTTAAGCGAAAGTCTAAAGTAAATAATCAATAAATTAAATCATCAGTAATTTAATTTTGTTGATTAGTATCTGAATCTTAACATTAACATGGGGAGTTAAATAAAATTTAATTGATGAATTTCGAAATTGAATAAGAAGTGAAATTATGATTTTTTTTAGTGAATAATTCGTAATTAATTATGGTAGATATTAATTTCGAAAATTAGAAATTAATTCCATAATTGGAGCCTTGTTAATTAAATTATAAGGTCTCTATTGTGCCTAATAATAGTAAATAAAGGAATCCTTCTTCTGGTGGAAAAGAAAACCCAACAGGTTTTGGAGAAAGATTTTAACCCTTAAAACTTGTGTTATAAATACATAAGATTTTCCACCTAGAGGGAGTAGTACATGGTGGCCAAAATTTTTAGCCAAGTAGAAATTTCGCCCACACAAAATCACTATTTTCAGATATTATTTGGTTAACACAGTAGAAGACCGTGAAATGTTCAGAAATCGTGATCGTGTGGGTGATGCAGATTTCATCGAATTGCTGTGGAATTGGAGGCTCACGTGATAGAGGAGCTTTGTCCACGCTTCAAGAGGTAACCCGTGAAATCCTATTTATACTAGTTGTCTAGATTACATGTGATTTTGATACTATGATTGATTTTGATTCTGAGATTACTTCCACTGCTTATTATAATCCATCAGGCTTATAAATATTTTTTGGATGACTTGGTCATAAAATTGTTAACATTGTACCTATATATAAAAAAATTGACTATAAAACCAACTGGTATTAAATATTAATTAATACTGTAACAATTCATAAACTTCAAATCTTAAATCTCGATAAGAAAAAAAGGTGTATAGGAAAAGAAAAAAAAAAGAAGAAAAAGAAAAGCAGTTGGCTATAATAAAAAGTCAGTACGATTTTATTCACTCGAAGATTAAACGCCAGAATTCCCGCTTACAAAGTACTTAAAAGCCAAGATTCTAGAGGCATTTTTTATTTTCTCAACATTACAAATCCTAATATCACTTCACATAGCATAAAACATAGGATTTGAGTACATTACATTTGATTTTACATTTCTTAGGCATATTGCTGCCTACCAGATCTAGCTCCTGGTCCAAAAACATTCAACTCATCCCTATTATACTTCAAACTCCTTGCCTCTTGTCTCGAAATCTGGTACGAGTTCATCAGAACTTCCTCGGGCATGGCTCGAATGGCGGACAACCTCCCGGCTAACGGGCTGGTCATAGCGTTGTCGTTGGTCTTGAACGTGATGTAGTCGAGCCCTTGTTCGCCTGCCCTCTTCACCAACGCGAAGTTTTGAGGCACGACGAGCAGCTGACCCTGCCTCACCTCATCGTCAAACACGGATCGCCCGGCGTTTCCTACCACCTGAATTCGTCCACTTCCTCGGATAATGTAGATGACTGCATGGGCGTTCATGTTCCAGTGTGGTGCCACTATAGCATTCTGAAAAACCATTCAACAAAAATGTCACACATTTATATATAGTAGATCCACTTGTCATTTATAAGTTATAACCTAAAGAATTAACTTATATATAGACACTGACTATATTATAAACAACAACAACAACAAAAGAGAACTCCTGAGAAGGGTAAGATGTACGCAGCTTTATCCCTACCTTAAAAGGACAAAAAGGCTGTTAAATATATTTATACATGATTAACATGGTTTAAACTATTTAATCTTGACAAATTCAATTGAAGTATTAGTGCTAGTTCTATTATACAACAAAAATCCCTTTGTTTTTTCACCTTGTTCAAATAATATATAGTTGTACTAGTACCAAATTCTATATTTAAAATTGCAATATATATTTTTTAACTTGTTGTTACAAATCACTTTACGCGTAGCGCCAATTATCTTTTTAGACCGTTTTGTGTAGTTACCCTTCCAGGGATCGTTTGGTTGAGAAACATGTTATACGGGATTAATAATTGTTACGAGGGATAAAGAATAATTACCCGGTATAGGGTTCCTCTTTCAGCACTGAGTTGGAGAAAGTTAAGGACAGGGAGAGTCAAACCGTTGACCGTACTAATGCGACCGCCACGTGGATTGTACACGTCAGCTCTAGTAGGATGGCCAATGTTTTCCCTCAATTTCATTGTGCAAAAAGTTTCCTCCAACCCATTCAAAGGCCAACTTCCTCCTCTTCTACGTTGTTCTTCTTCTTCTGATGATTCTTCGGGCTGGAGAAATCGAAGGTTCTCCGCCCGGACGATGATTCCCCTTTCCGGGGCTTGTTCTTGTAGTCTCCTAATTATTTCAGGATCGACGTTGAAAGCATCGGACAAAAGTTGAGCGTCGAATCCGCTCAAGATGTTGCCTCCTCTCTCTTGTTCACCTCTTCTTCCTAGGCCAGCTTCCTCTTGTTGTCTTCCCAACATTTGTTGTTGTACACCACGTTGAGGATTTCCAGCAAGGAAGAATTTCTGCAAATTGATATTCAGTCAAATAATTACCATGATTTTGTTACAATTTATGTCTAAAAAGTCAAAATTAGGAGTCATTTAAGTTTAGATCGGAGCATCTTAATGCCTAATTAAAAATTAAAAAGGATACTACTAAAAACATAGAATGGTTCTTGTGAAGATGTCATTCTATGTTACTCGAACTCTCTAAAACTGTTGTCACACTCATATCTCATATAGGATCCTCTAAACATGCATTTTGTCACGTATATCTCATATCGGATCCTTTAAATATGCATTCTTTTGGATAATCCGATATACACCGAATATTGCTGGAACTTCAAAAGTACGATCACCATACCCATATCGGATTCTCCAAAAATACACTACTTGGAGGATCCGACACTGTTCAAAAGTACTGCCACTATACCCATATCGGATCTTCCAAAAGTGCACTACTTGGAGGATCTGACACACATCGGATGTACTGCCACCACACCCATATCGGGTCCTCAAAAAATGGACTACTTGGAGGTTCCGATACACATCGGACGCTGCACAGCCTCTCGAAAAATGCTGCCAGACGCGAATTGGATCCTCAGGACCCGACACACAGAACGACATTTTTAAGAGTCCGAGCATAACCATTTCAGTGTTCTATTTTAAATGGTAATATTATTCTTCATTTTATTTTCTTTAAAACACAAACTGAGTTTAGAAAATGAATATTAAGACAATTCAAGAATCAGCAGTTTACTTACCCTGAAGGTAAGATCAAGTTGATTGGCCTGGTTAGAAGTGTCAATAAGTGAGACACTAATAATTGGTTCTTCACCATCATTGTAAGTCCAATGAGTAACACCAGCAGGTAAAGCAAGAATATCACCAGCTCTAAAACGTCTAACTTTCTGGTGACGATCATTGAATCTTTGTCCAGCTTCTCCTCTTTCTTCCCTTTCTCCCCTCCTGGATTGTGCTGACTCTGTCTCGAATGTCTCAGCACAACCTGGGAACACAGTCGAATGCACTCCACTTCCTGGATTCGATCAGATTTTTTAGTCACACAAATGTTATGACATATTTACGATCACAAGTGCTAACTCAAACCTTAACACCTACACATACTCCCTCTGTCGTCCAATAATACAAATTGTGGCAGATGCAGGATTTTCGTTAGGGGTAAAAAAAAGTTAAAAAATTAAAAGAGATTGTAGTAAGTGGGAACCCCTTGACTATTGAGCTATGTTTTTGGGTTGTTGTAGTGAGATTTAAAAAAAATATAATATATAGAGACATAAATAATTTTCAGACGGTGTTCGATGAACCCTCTTCATCTCCAGAATTCAAAATATTCACCATACTTAGTAATCTAAAATATTTAGAAAATATTAAAGAGAATTGTGGTCAAACAAAAGTCTAAGAAGTAATTGTGTCACATAAATTAAAACAGATAAAGCATATATACTGGCCTTGAATTATGTAGATGAGCTGGGGAGTGTTGCTGTAGTAAGGCAACAAAAGTCCATTTCGTCGGATTTCATGCCTAACGGCTTGAACTCCGGCGCACTCAAACTGCTCTTGAGTATGATCCCAGAACTCGGTGACACCAGCCTCAGACTCGAACCTACGAGTAGGTTCGAGAGCATTCAGGCGTTCAATCCGGCACTCCGTTCTGGACCTGAGCGCCCGATGTTGCTGTTGCTGTTGAAGTCTCTGCCAAACTTGCTGGTGCTCAAAGATCTGAGCAAAAGTAACATGGAAAAGAAAGAGGAAACAAAGGCTAAAACAAATGAGAGAGGAGTTAGAAGCCATTGCTTTTTCTTGTTAATTACACTTACACTCTTTGTGCTGATGGGAAATGGAGAAGAGAAAGGGTTAGAATATATAGGGAAAGGATTCAAGAATAAGGTTTGACACGTACTTGTTTGCATGGATGAAAGGGTTGATTGGTTTACACATACGTAGAGGATTTGTGGTAATGTGGCGAATGGTTTCTGCATGCAGAAAGAGTCATTTCTTTTGTGTTTGTATTTGCATGGCCTTTGTATTTTTTCACTGGCTAGCATAGTACTCCCAGTTCGAATATTGTCTAATTCGTTAACACTTGTTTTCTCTTTTGATAGAAGAGTTCAACTAGGTTTAATTTATTATAAACATTGATAATGTAAATAAAAAATTTACACTATTAAATCGCTCAAAAATATTTATAGTAGATAACACTGCATAAAAATACAGGAGATTACTTGCTACAATAGGTAAAAGTGAGCTGATAGTATAGAAATTTCTGACACTCAGTCATGAATATTATTAGTTAAAGTACTCGTTGTTATGAAACAATAAAAGAAGAAGAAGAATATTACAGAGAAAAGTAGAGAGAGAGAATTCTTATTGATTTGGGATGAATTACAATAGAATATAACCCTCTATTTATAGGGAGAGGGTGACTTAACCCCCAAGCAATAATGAACCCTAGAATCTCTCTAAATATAGATATTCACCATAAATAAAATTTTATTTATATCACTCCCTGTTGAATGTCTATTCAACAAATAATGTGCCTCGTTAAAACCTTAACTAAAATAAAATCCAGTGGAAAAAAATTTCTAGTAAAGGAAAAAGAGTATACATATCTAACAATACGCTTTTTGATTGCCTCGTTAAAAACCTTGCAAGGAAAACCTAGTGGAACAAAATCTTGTAAGGGAAAAAGAGTACAACGCATATTAACTCCCCTTGATGAGAGTATCAATTCACATCCTTGAGCCTTCACATTCCAATCTTGTGCACCATCTTCAAAAGATCTTTGGTAGAGATTTGATGAACAAATCAACCATATTAACTTGAATGAATATATTGCACCTTGGAATCGTCAGTTCAATATCTTCACATAGAGGTAAAAACTCTTGCTATCATATTATCATGCATTTAGTTATAGCAAGATACATTTGTGCACAAATTGCACTGAGGAAGTGGTACTTCAAGATCAAAAATTGTATATGCTTCAAGCAACTTAAATCCTTCATGGATTGTCATATCAGTTAAGTCATATAAGCCATATAATAGACTTTAGATGCATATCAAGTTTTCATGTCATACTAGACATATAAGATATCGAAAACCGATTGCACATATCATTGACTTTATACTTTCAAGTATTTAAACTACATGTCTTTCATATGAAACCAATTCTATTTGAATTGTGTCTCTTCTATATGGCCATATTTTTGTGTCTGTATTCGACATACTTGAGGTCTTCATCTATACTTAGCGCTATGATAGATCACTACAACATAATGCATGTATAGCTACAAAGTATATTGTAGCTAAATATAAAAATTTTCATGGCTAAACATTTTAGATACAATATTTTTTTTCGTAGCATCTGTAGCAAAATGTAGCGTAACTAAAAGTTAGCTATAAACTTTAATATTTCATGTCTAAGGTATAGTACATACTGCTACAAGAATTTTTATGATGTGGCTGTAGACAATAAATTTGCGGACGAGAAAATAAAATCAAGACCGAAAATATCGCAACAATCGTAGTATTTGATTTTGAATATTTGAGTATACAATCTCTATGATTCCTCTAATTCTACTTTTCTAGTATAAATTCAAGGGCCTTTGAGCTTGATCTTGAATCTATGTTTGTTGCCACGAACGATGATCTTGTTCTTGAGCTTGAGCTTGAGCTTGATTGCTTGAACTTGATCTTGATTCGTTCTTCGTTCTTGAGCTTGAACTTGATTTCTTCTTCGTTCTTGAACTTGAGCTTGATTGCTTGAACTTGAACTTGTTTGCTTGAAGCTTGAAACTTGTGGAGGAATTTGCAGTGTTTGATCCACGAGTTCTTTCTTGCTTCTTGTTATAATTTCTGGTCCCTTTTCTTAGTTATGAAGACTCCTATTTATAATTGTGGAAGGGAAGATTTGTGATAAGAACAAACTCTTTCCGATCAATCAAATTGAAGTGTGACATGGCCGCATTTGATTGGCCAGAACATGTCACTTGCACACGTGGCGCGATTTCATTGGCCTTTTAGTGTGACTTGGCATGCCTTGTCATTTTGACATGTGGCATGATCCCATTGGCTCTCCTGTTTGACTTGGCGTGCCACGTCATTTGACATGTGGCATAATCCCATTGGCTCTCCCGTTTGACTTGGCGTGTCCCGTCATTTGACATGTGGCACCAAAGTAGGCCTCTAGGAAGATGACATTTTGGGCCTAATGAAGTGGGCTCATCACTTTAGCCCGATTAAATGGGCTAGCCCAATGGACTAAGACTTATTTAAATTCATATATTGGACTTATATAATTAATTCATTTATATATTAGCCCAGCCCATAATATTTATTTGGACCAATATATCTTGAATTTAAAATATAATTCCAATTATTTTATGAATTTAATTTTAATAAAATTCACATGCCTACAAATGCCCCCTACTTCAAGGCTTATCATAGCGTAGCCTTATCGAGACTCAAGGATTAGACTTGAAGTACACGTAAATATATATATTACTTGAAATCTACCCCGAAATAGAATCCTCACTTTCCTTGAATTAAGAAAAGTATTAACATGGTACTTGGATCGTAGGAATATATGGAATGACCAACCATCAGTTACGTTGGATATTAATGAAACACTTTTTTTTGCTCTTTGCAAATAAAGAGACTTTCTATCTTTTTTTTATTCAACATAGAAACTCTTTACGTGGCTATCTTCATGGCATAATCCTATTTGTATAAGCAATTGTCATCCATATTTCTCATTGTACACGAAGTGTTTTGCAATTTTTCAAATCCCACTTCAACTCAAAGTGGCCGAATTGATACCGACCAAAGATTAACCTGCCGCCAGTAACCAAATCCTTCTAGGAGACATATCATATTACTGATTCCCACATCGTTATTATGCCTTTGCAAGCCATCCTCGGCACTTGTATATATAGACGCATGCTCTCCAATCGTGAATATCAATATCCTCCGCTTGCAAGCTACCTTGTGTCTACTTTCGACTACTCGGAAGCATCAACACGAAGGTAATTTCTTCTTTTTTCTTGTGCTTTTCTTGTTTTATTGTCTTTTTCTTTTTTGTAGGTCAAGCGAGAAAGATATATTCTTGTTCAACAAGATAATCCATGCATGAAGAAGACAATCTTGGGGTGTGAGGGAATGAGTACTCATCCTTGCCCGTTTTATCTTAGGCAAAGAACATCACATCGTTTATGTTAAAGATTTATTATCTGAAGCGAAGACCATTACACCGTCTAAGCTAATGACTTCATCTTGTTTTAAGATTTAACTTCATTTTATTTGAAGCATAGACCATTACACCGTCTGGGCCAAAGATTTATTTCGTCTGAAGCGAATACCATTACACCGTCTAAGCTAATGACTTCATCTTGTTTGAAGATTTAACTTCATTTTATCTGAGGCATAGACCATTACACCGTCTGGGCCAAAGATTTCTTTTGTCTGAAGCAAAGAACATTACACCGTCTAAGCTAATGACTTCATCTTGTTTGAAGATTTAACTTTATTTTATCTAAGGCATAGACCATTACACCGTCTAAGCCAAAGATTTCTTTTGTCTGAAGCTTAGACCATTACACCGTCTAAGCTAATGACTTTATCTTGTTTGAAGATTTAACTTCATTTTATCTAAGGCATAGACCATTACACCGTCTAAGCCAAAGATTTCTTTTGTCTGAAGTGAAGACCATCACACCGTCTAAGCTAATGACTTTATCTTGTTTCAAGATTTAACTTCATTTTATCTAAAGCATAGACCATTACACCGTCTAAGCCAAAGATTTCTTTTGTCTGAAGCGAAGACCATTACACCATCTAAGTTAATGACTTTATCTTGTTTGAAGATTTAACTTCATTTTATCTGAGGCATAGACCATTACACCGTCTAAGCCAAAAACTTCAGTTTATTTGAAAACTTGACTTTCTTTATCTATGGCAAAGATCATTACAATGTCTAAGCCAAAGATTTTACTTTTATCTGAGGCAAAGATCATTACACCGTCTGAGCCAAAAATTTATTTTGCAAAGGCGAAGACAACCATCCAAGCTGAAGACTTTAGTTTGTCCGAGGCTAGGACCATTACACCGTCTAAGCTGAAGACTATACTTTGTCCAAGGCGAAGACAAGCAAAGTCCATTATACAACT